>JAKZJZ010002135.1:0-19962 GCA_022702705.1 Papilionanthe hookeriana x Papilionanthe teres
TCAATTTCTTCTTTCTCTACTTCAGTTTCTTTTTGAGCTCTACCTTCCAATTCTTTTCCACTTTTCAGTTGAATTGCTTTCACTTGTTCTTTATTCTTTTCTCTTGGATTCACTTCAGTATTACTTGGAAGCATTCCTTGGGATCTATTACTTAAGGTATTTGCAATTTGTCTCAATTGATTTTCAATATTTCTGATGGTTGCTCCTTTAATTTGTAATTTATTTCCCATATGTGATACTACTTCTTCAATAGACAACTTCTTCCTTATTTTGTAAAGCATTGTTATAACCTAAAGGATAAGTTAATCTATTATTATTATTACCTTGGTTGTTCCAACTCCCCAATGGGTTTACTTGGGTGTTCCCCCATTGTTGATTAACACCACCTTGATTATTGTTATTCCAGTTAAAATTTGGATGATTCTTCCAACCTGGGTTATAATAATTAGGGTTGTTAGTGTTGACCTCATTTTTGATGAGGTCTTCCTTTCTTCTTTTTAGTGCTTAGGATCTAGCCTTAGGCTTTTCCTTTGACTATCTTAGAGGACTAGAATTGGGACCCGCCTTTTAGAAATTCAAACCACTTCTAAACTCCCTGCAAACTCCACAAACTTGACTATAGACCCCTAATCACCTAGAGGGTTGAAATCAAATGTGGAAGTTTAAAGGATGAGTTCCTATAGGATTCTTTGGCCTTAGGATCGCCTCACAGGTGGCCCGGTGCAGTGAAGGGGCTGACATACATTACACTTACACACTACATTTCCACACACTTCCTAAAACCACACCCATACCCAACTTGACCTCCTGACTCATGTAGGTGATTCACATGGATGGTCCTTAACCCCTAAGCCCTCGGCTAAGAGGGTTAGGAACAACATAGTTGAATGCCTCAAATGAGTCCTTTCATGGCTCATATGGGCTTGAAATGGCTTCATGGCTCAACCAAAATGATTTCTTTCCACCTAAATTCACCCAATCTTCAATTTCCCAAATTTTCGATTTTTGACCCCGGGACCCTACACCTACTAAACCTACCCAAAACCACTGAAATTACCCAAATTTTTGCAAAATTTCCAAATTACCTAAAATTTTCCAAAATCAATCCCAAACACCTCCACATCACTCAAATTGACTATCCATACCCAAAAATACCAAAAATTCCAAGAAAACCTCCCAATACCCTCCAAATACCCAAAATACCCTTCTTGGCCTAAAAATCCAAAAATTCAGAAAATTCCCAAAAAATTCCAGAAAATCCCAAATATTCCCAATTTCATTTTGTCCAACTACACCATGGGCCAATTTTGTCAATTTACCCTACTTTTGTCAAAACCCCCAAATTGACCCATTTTAACCCAAAGTGGACCCAATGTCAAACCAAACCTACCCAATTGACCCCAATTTTGGTCCAATTCAATTCTAAACTTCAATTCAACATTCCCAATACCAATTTAGACCAAATCCAAGTCCAATTTGATTGACATTTGGATCCAATTTCACTTTGGGCCTTAAAGCCCAAATTTGGACCCATGACCCAAACTTAGCCCAAACTAACCCAATTCAACTCCAATTAACCCCAAATCTTTTCTAAACTTTCCTTAACATCCTCATAAACAAAACACTAACATGATTTGCCCAAGATTTTGACCCAAACCCCACTCAAATTCAACCCAAAATCAAAAAGCCCAATTTTGACCTAAACCCAAATCTAACCCAAATAGGCCCAAACCTCAAAATTAAAACCCAACCAAAGCCAAAACCTCTTTGAAACACTCCCATAAACATTTCTTAATATTTATTTTACATCAATTTCAACCCTAGCCCAACATTGGCCCAAGTTAGCCCAATTTGACCTACATTGGCCCATTTACCAAATAAACCCAAATTCAACCCAATTCAAACCCAAACCACCTTAAATCTATTTCAAATTATTCATGAAACATCCCTAAACCAAAACCAACAACTATTTGGCCCAAAATTCTACAAAAATTCCCATCCATGAACACACCCCTAACTTAAAAGCCCACTTCCCTTAAACCTTCTTAAAAGCCCATTTCCTTCAAAATTCAAAAGCCCAAATCTACCCTAAAGCCCACATGACATCTCCATTTGTCATCCATTTAATTAAATCCATTACCTAAGTCCTAAAGTCACCATCAAATTATTCCAAATCAAGTTTCATACAAATTTCCATCAAAACATCCAAAATTCTTAAAACCCTTTTCATGAAACAAATCAACCTTTTCCCAAGCCAAATGAAGCCATGAACAAGCCATTCTCAAGCCACATGAAGCCATGAGGGCTTTGACTTGTCATTAGTCCATTTATGGCAAGAAGAGGGGGTTCTTTCTTAAACCTCCTTTAACCCTTTTTTACCTTAATCATGTCACACACTAAACCATGTTTAGCCACCTCATCATGGATGGAGACTTCACCATTCCTTCTAGGCCGACCTAAATGATTCCCTCAGCTCAAAATCGAGCTTGGAAGGGTGCACCAAGCCCAAAATGGTGGGTTGACCCAAACCAAGCCAAAGTGAGCCTTCTCCCATTCCATTTAAATCAAACTCCTTTACACATGTCAAACCTCGATTGCCTACACTAAACCCCGACCACGACCCACCGACCAAGATGGTGACCATTGCACGGCCGGCCGGCCACCGGGCCGCCGGAAAACACCATGGCCGAGAGCTCACATGTGAGCCAACATTGAAATTCTCACTTGTCGAGCTGCCCCATGCCCGGTGGTCACCATGGCCGATCTTCTCCTCACCGAGCAAGCTCGATCCCAAGCCCTAACTCCCCCTGGGAGGCCTCACAGCCAGCTCTATTTAAACTCCACCCCTCTCGGCCATGAGAAGAGCTGAAAACAAAACCTTAAGGAAACTCTGCCAAAATCACTCCAGATCACTCTCTACACATAGAGCACCTGATCCCCACTGAATTCCAGCCCCAATTCCTTCTAGCCGAGCCCGATTTTGAGCTCGAACTTTAGCCCAAAAACCGGGACACTTCTCCACGAGTGAGCCAATTCCCAAATTGATTGGCTCTACACCTTCACCGGACCAAGGGAAGGTGTCCACCACTAAAAGCCCCATCTCCAGGCCACCCAGGTTGCTCCGAGCCTCCAAGCTTTGTGATCGGGCTTGAGTCGAAATCATATCCGGACAATTCACTGGACCAGGAGACTTCATCTGGAGCTTGCTAGGACCCAATCGAAGGTGCAACAACTCTCAGATTGAAGCCACACTTCTCTGAGCCAAGGTATGAGCTAACTCTTCATCCCGAGCTCCTGAAGATTCTCTATTTCAAATGCCTTAGTTCCAATGCATGTTAGCCGTATAGATGTGTTCGTCTCTTCAAGACGAATCCATAGAGCATAAGAACATGAAAATCCATTGAGAATCGAGTGAGATCTTAGGGATTTAGTGTGGACGGCTCTCGGGTGAGAACACTTGGGGACGATGAACGGATGCCGTCCATTCGATACACGCGCGCACGGACGGCCGGGATTGCGTCGGACCGGGAGACGGTACGAGAACCGCGGGGCCCGGGCTGCCGACTCGGGTGGCGGCGTCGAATGGGAGCGCGACGCGTGTGCGTTCGGAGGCTGCCGAGGTTTCGGCTGGCGCCGCGTGGATAAATAGAAAATTAGGGTATTTTCTTATTTATTTAATTCCCTAAACTTCAAAAATCCATATCTTTGTGTAGAAAAATCACAAAAATAAAATAAAAATACCCCCTTGCTCGGTGAACGAGAGGAGAATAATGTGGAAAAGAAATCATTTAATTTCATTAAGTATTTTATTTTTTATGATTTATTTACTCTCTGCATACATTTAATTCTCCATGCATGTATACAATTCACCATGGCATGAGACCATAGGGCTTTTGAAGCCTCTGAACTTGGGAACATTCCCTGAATTTTCCAAGGTCGGAGGCCATCTCTGTGAAAAGTTATTTATTTTTCAAATGCATGTTGTTGTTTTGAGTATTTTAATTCCAAAAATTATCATGTTGTGAAATAAATTCTAGAAATATTTGGTGATGTTCCTTATGACCGAGAGAACCCTAGGAAAAATAGGACTTGAGTTAATTCACTCGGATTAACCCTAATTGGCTTAAACACCCAAAATAGGTCTTTAATTAATTAGAGTTAACCAGGTATCAAATTGACTTGAAATCAATTCTCCACTGACCTTTAGGATCAGAGGAATCCACCATAAAAATTTGAGGTCAATTGGACTTGGTTAGCCCCACTAATTGGGTTGATTAAGCCACTTAGCCATTTTAAACTTTAAAAATTCATAACTTTTAAAATACTTTTTAAAAATTCACCAAATTAGTTTTGGAGCCTCTCTGATATCAGGGGAACCTAAGAAAATTAAAATTTCAATTTTCTAAAAAAGTTGATTTTTAATAATATTTTAATATTTTTAATAATTAAAAAATAATAAAAATCACAAAAATAATAAAATTCACCAAAATGTCACATTTTGAATTTTAATCACTTAGGAACAAATCCCACATTTTTCCTAGGTCTATTTAGTGAGATATTGAATTTTAAAGCCCTAGGGTAATTTTAAAATTAAAAAAATGTATTTTCTAGCATTTTCACTAAAATAATTACAATAAATCATAAAAAAATCAGAAAATTGCAAAATTTGCTTCTCTGGTTTCCTTGATATCAGAGAGATTTTTGAAAAATATAAAATCCATTTTTCAACATTTATTTTATTTTTAAATTAATTAACACTCCAAAACTCAAAATAATTATAATAAAAATAATATAATTCAAAAAATCACCAAAATTGGTCCAAGTGCTTCTCTGGTCATTAGGAATGTCCCCTAATTTTCTTAAGGACAGAAACTTTCTTTTGGTCATGTTATCAAATTTTCCTTGAAAATCTCTATTTTCCACCAAAAATAATTATATAAATAAATTAAATACAGAAAAATCACATTTTCTCCTCTCATGTCTTTATTGACATATGAGTGAAGTCACATAAAAATTTCAAGTTCATTTGAGTTCAATTTAGTGAGTTATGAAATTATTAAGCTTAAAGGGTAAAATGGTAATTAAACTTTTATCCCTTAATTAAAACTTTAGGTTTAATAAAAATCAACAAGTAAAATATTTGATCTTAATCTGATTTGGATGATTGAAATTTAAATAATTAAAGGGTAGAAACCCATTAAATAATTTTAAAATGATTAAACTTTAATTAAATAATAGATTAAATTTGGAAGAATAATAAAATTGGAATTATTAAAATAAGGGATCTTTATTAGGAAGAGATTTATTCTTTAATTTAAAAATCCCTAAATTAATTATATCAACTAATACTCAATTTTTAATTAAAATGATAACTCAAATTTAAAGTATTAAAAGACTTAATTAAATTATTAAACTCTTTTGAAATTTCAATTAAAATTAAAAATAAAGTAAATTAAAGATAAATTAAATTAAGATTAAATTAAATTTAATAATTAAATTAAATTAAATTAAACAATTAAATTAAATTAATTAAAATTAAATTAAATTAAATTAAACAATTAAATTAAATTAAATTAAATAATTAAATTAAATTAAATTAAACAATTAAATTAAATTAAATAAAATAATTAAATTAAATTAAATTAAAAAATTAAATTAAATTAAATAATTAAATTAAATTGAATTAAATTAAATTAAATTAAATAATTAAATTAAATTAAATCAAATCAAATTAATTAAACATCAAATCAAATTAAATTAAATTAAACTAAATATAAAGCAACTTGAACACTATTCCAAATTTAAACCCTTTAACTTAAATCAAATCATTTGAATACTAATTTACCCTTGAAAGCTTTGATTATTATAACTCCTAAATGGAACATCAAATGAAGTGTTATCTCACTCATAGGATATTCAAATGTCCTAGTTCATCTGAGCGAGTTAACAAGACTTGAAAACCTCGGACGATCGATTCATTTATATAATTAAATTCATTTGGACTTAAAACAATCCTAGAAATATTGAAAAGATGTTTAAGATCCTTCTTAAGCACTTCCTCAATATGATAGGATATTTATAAGAACAATTGAATTTGATTATTCTTTGATGAAGAAAATCGTCCTTAAACCAAAACCCAAAGAACCTAGACGTCATAGGAGATGACTAAGCTATAGGATTAGGAATTTGGTAGAAAACCATAACCTTTCCCTTAGCTTTACCTAGGAACTTGCTTAAATATTCTAATTGTGTTTTAAGTGCAGCTTGGGATGACGGGAAGACCCTCGAGTACGCTTTTATTTTATTGCGATTTACTTTCTTGCAATTTACATTATTGCGATTTACTTTATTGCAAATGCATTTTACTTTTCTTGCATGATAAAACAAGCTGTTGCATGAAAACCCACACCTTTAGGATAGACCACTAAAACTGAAACCAAAACTAAGTTAAAAGTCATTGCAAGATAAAATTCACCGCCACAACATTTCAAAATATAAAACAACTCAAAATTTAATCACAAACGGAACACAAAACTACAAT
Source organism: Papilionanthe hookeriana x Papilionanthe teres (assembly GCA_022702705.1). NCBI lineage: Eukaryota > Viridiplantae > Streptophyta > Magnoliopsida > Asparagales > Orchidaceae > Papilionanthe > Papilionanthe hookeriana x Papilionanthe teres. The sequence continues at coordinate 6,542 of JAKZJZ010002135.1, forward strand.
TGCAACTAAACTAAAACGTCCTGTTGGATGATCGGGAATACCTCGGATGATGTAACCTACGTGTTGCTTAACGGGATTTCCACGGTCTAAATGAAAGTGTGGAACTCATTCGAGTTGAGTTTAGCAAATTCATCCGGACTAAGTGAATCCGATAAAAATAATGATGCCGGAAGGATGGAGCCAGTGGGATCTTAACCGGTGTCGTTATAATCAACTTTAAGATTTGTTTTAAATAAAACATAAAAAACACCTGGAAATTAAGATTTTCTCTAAACCAAAACACTTTTCTCAACTCCTGATTTATGATTTCTAAAACTAAACCTCTGCAACAACAAGGAGCTCGGAGCATGGTGGGCAGCACGACCATCGTCATCAGCAAAAACTGAGTCTACTTCAGCAAAACTTTCCTAGAATTAAAACAACCAAGCCATAGGACTTCGAGGTAGCTTGCACTAGTGCGACATAAATCCTCGACTCTTCGTTAGGCATTTGCATTGCAAATTAAGCCCTAATCGGTCTTAGGATTCCGAGGTAGTCGTCCGATACGACAATAAACCCTCACATCTTCTGAAGTCTATTTGTTTGATTTTATCATACAAATATAAGCCCTAATTAATTGAAATTGGCGAGAGTGAAATATCAAATAAACATTAGGACTTTCCTAAATTCAAGCCGAAACGATAGGATAGTTGGGAAATTATCGAAGTTCACTTCGAATCGGTGATTTCTCCTACCTTTCTTCCTTTGGATTCACAAAACAAAATGTTCCAAAAATTTGATCCATTCCTCTATTGAAACTCCAAAATTCAATCTTTGAAAACCTTAAACTTTGAAATTCTTGAGAGCGAGAATCATTGATTATTATCGAGAGTTTTCTTAGGTGATTCCCGTCACTTAAGATGTAATTAACTATAGGGGCTTGCCCTTATAGGGAATTTTAAAGAACCCGAGTAATATAAACCCTGTTTAATGTTTTCATATTAAGCGGGGAAACTTGTCGGCTTATAAAATTGGTTCGCAGACCAAACGGATGTCACTAATCTTCTAGTTTATCTAATCGAAGCCCCACCATCAAGCGGTGTGTCTATCCTTAGGGATAGATACACGGTTTGTGGTGCGGTGCTCGTTTATATAAACTATTTGGGATGTGAGATCGGTTTAATTTCATATCTTAAAACCTTCAAATTTAAAATTATTTTCAAAATCAAATACTACTTTTCAAATTATTTATTTTAATTAAATTAAAAATTCGCTAGACGATTTACGTTAGGCGACCCCTCTTCAAAATAAAACACGACCTAAAAATATGCCGACAGGGATTTACGGCGACTCACGTGGGGAATATTCCTCTCTCCATTATAATCAAATAATTCTGCTTTCAAAAATCGGTAGTATAACCATGTCCCTAATGGATCAAACTACCCTTCTTTCCGTTGGAATACTATGTTCATTTCTATCTTGAACAAGTATAGCCAACATTCTCTCGGATTTAGGAGCCACTGTTTAAACACCCCTAAACAGAGAGGTTCCGAGATCCTTTTACCTCATTTACGAGGTGGGGTGGACCCCGATAGGTGTTAGTTTAGGAGTGATCCTTCGAGTCGGGAAGTCTTGTTTAAGACTCTCTTTTCCTTTCCAACTCTGAATCGGATTCCTTACCTTCTCTACACCTTTGAACATTCCGTTCTAAATAAACAAACCCTCTAATAAGTGATTCTTTTAACAAATAATTCCTTCTTATAAATACATGAAAAAAGAATGAGTTCGGACTCTTTTCAATTCCTTTCTTTTCGTCCTGAAGAAAAGAAGCATAACTAGGACCGACAACCGAATCTACCTTGCGAAATGGAAGCCCCGAAGCTGATTTTCTCCTTCACCAACGGACTGGACTTCGCCGTCATAAGGATGAGTCTGCCAGACAATGGGGTCATCCGATTTGGACGAGGATTTGAGAACTACGAACGTCGAGGTCACGCGACGTCTCCCTCTTTGCAGCGACAAACAAGGTATCGAAGGCCGAGGAGCCATCGCTTGAGTTCGACCTTAGGTCGACCCAAGAGTTTCCTCCCCGCAAAGGGTCCCGACTAGGAGAATGCTGGCTGTCCGCAGGAGGACTGTTCTCACTACCCCCATCTGGTCTAGTTGTTTACGCACCTACCCGAGCTTCGCAAATCGAAGGGAAAGAAATCCAGAACTATAGTAAACCTGTTACCGTGGAGGGTACGGATCTTCCTGTAAGACCTTCTGTCTTCGAAATCGGGTCCAGTTCGAAGATTCCTTCGCTGATAAAGACCTAAAGAAGAAATAGAAATAGAAGGATCGCCAGGGAAGCCAGAGCTGCTGAGATTGCCTTCCGGAGGAAATTCCGGAGTTGCCGAATATACACCGTTACCGGAATATACACCACCGCCCGACTACATACCACTTTTGGGAGGAAGCGGGTTCCATCCCCTCTCCGCCGCGAGAGGATGAGGAGAATGTTCGCAAGATTGTTGCCACATTACCTCGGCCCGCATACTACAACGATAGCCGCAAGAAAAGAACTAGAACTACGCCGTTTGCTCGGCTGCAAAACTTTGGTAGAAAAGCTAGCAAAGAAGGAAAAGCGCCAGTATCGGAAATTCTACGAAGGATAGGACGGGTGCCGGTCAAATCCCGTCTTGGGCCCCGAGTTGAACCCGCCGTCATGATAGAAAAGCCAAGCAAGAGAATGAAGGCTAGCCCGCTCGTCGTAGTATCGGGGTTACAGATTAGGGAGGATACCACCTTCCGGCATTTGGCCGATAGACCATCTGGTCCTAGACCTTCTGCTGCTAGAAGGATGGTATGGCGTCCCACTACGGGGCAGTTGAGATTGAAACAACAGCCCGAGAAAGAAAGTCTCGCCAGGAGGCTGGAATCTGAAGAAAGTGCTACTGCGATGAAGGGGACTCGTGAAAAAAGGACCCGGCAACCATCGCATGACAACCACAAAGATACACAGAAAGCTCCGCTAGAAGATGCCATGGAAAAGTTGAGAACCGACATCCGATGGTTGGCAAAAGAAAGAGAAGAAAAGTTCGGAGACGAGATCGACTCATCGGAATTCATGGACAATGAATATGCAGAAATCAACATGGTTGAGACACGAGCTTCATCATCTTCTCAAGGTGCTCCTGCAGCTCGCGAAAGAGAGGAGCCGGAACCGATGAAGAGACGGCTCAGGAAAAGGACGCCACGATCTCTCAAATGGCGAAGAGGATGGAAGAGATGGCCGTAGCTCTAGCCACTCTCCAAAGTCGAGTACGACCACATAGAGAGACACCCCCGAAGTCATTCACATCGTAGACGGAGGAAAGGAGATTACATCCGTCAATGGGGATGACCAGTGAAAAAGGATACAACACAAAGTATGATCCACTGAAAAGGATATCAAGAACTTGGTAGAACGACGAGGTGCGAGAAGCCTCAGCACAATCGAAGAACGGGACACCTATTCGGACGGGTAGACCTTACCGGAAGAATTCGACGCCGTCCAATACCCAAAGGGCTTCGTACCACCTCCGTTTAAGACCTTCGAAGGAGCCGGAACCCCGACGGCATGTTGCACACTTTCGTGCCGAGTTGTTGCAATGCCGGCGGGAGCGATGCGCTACTCTTCCGACGGTTCGTTAGCGAGTGCATCGGGGAATCGCCTTCGGCCGGTATGCGGAATTACCCAACGGATGCGCAAAGACATTCTCGAGCTAGAGAGCCTCTTCATTAAGCGATTTGTTGGAGCTCGAGCACCACATCACTATAGGTGATTTAGTGGTAGAGAAACAAAGGCCGAATGAAACTCTAGTGGATTACATACTTCGATGGAGAAATTTAAGTATGAAGTGTGAACCACAACTGCAAGAACAACATGCGGTCGGCATCTTGCTTAAAAGCATTCACGGCCCGATAGCACTTCTCCTCGAGGGATTCACTATTAAGACTTTTGAGAAGTTGTTAAGCAAGGCCGGAAGCTTGCAAGAAGAGGCGAAGCAATTAAGTTTTGCCGACAAGACGGACGAGCGAAGCCGGTGAAGACTTTCGAAAAGAAATGCAGGGTCGTTGCGGCGGTTGACAAAGGCAAACAACCGATGCAAATACCACCGAGACGGCGCGGCAACCACAACAAAATTACCGGCGAACCCCGGTCCAGACTATCGGTCGTCTCCGCGGTATGAACAGCCGTCTCGTCCGCAACGTACATTGAGGGAGCTTCGAGCGGAGAATATCCGTTCGAAAATGAAGCGGTACAAAGATGTTCCGTAGCTTAATGAAAACTCCGGATTTCCGGTGCCGAGCCCAGACCGAGAGGAAGTCAACAAGAAAGGTGATCCCGACTTTTGCCCCTACCATCGGATGCTTGGGCACAAGATAGAAAGCGCATTACCTTGAAAAGTTGGCTCGACGACAACCTTCGGAAAGGAAATATAACAATCCCGAAGGAGTACATGAAGGAACCCCGAAAGGAGGTTCCGTCAATGTTATCTCAGCCGATCCCGTCATTCCGATAGATCCCTATGCAACCAACGATGGATGGACTACCGCTGGACGAGATCTTCGAAGAAGATTTTAGACAACATCCGAACCGCTTCGGTGCGAGCTTCGATTCGGAGTTCGAGACTGTTAAGCCGGTACTATCACTTGCGATAGAAGAACCACCTCGACCGGAGACAATCGAAGAGAAGAAGAAAATTGACGAAGAAGAGGGGACCGAAATTCCTAAGGCTAGACTAGGGGCTGCTTATCCTAGGATAGTTGTTTCCGATTCGGGGAGAAATCCCTCGAACCTGCGATTTTGTATGATTATCTGCTCACTTCGGTGGGATCATATAATGATAAGGGTGATGGCGTTGGCTACGTTTTGGCACATTTCTAACGATTACGTAACTAGCGACAATCCGGGCGTCGATTTCGATACCAACAACAATTCTCAGAATCATACATGATCTCGACGATCACAATGACAAAGAAGGCATCCATCGAGGAGGCTACGAGAGTTCAACAAGCAACGGATCTATCGCGTGAGTTTCGAGGAGCTCCGAGTTCGATAGAGTTAGAGCCTTCGATTTTGAAGATAATCCGGAAGAGCCTGTCATTCCGATTCGGGAGGAGACACCGCACGAACTCGACACTAGATTCGAAGAAATTACGAAGTCGACCTAAGAAGTGGAAAAGTTCTACCTCCGAGAATGGGTCCGAGAGACAAAGGAAAACGGGTGGTTGTTCAAGAAGAACCAACCCCGTGCGAAGAAATACCCATTCGAGAAGAAGCGAGACGCATGAGAACAAAGTGGACTACAACGTGCTAGCCCATCTTAGGAAACTACCGGCCAACGGCGAGCATTTACGACGCTCTCATCTTATCAAAGGAGATGAGAGAAGCTGCGATCAAGGCCTTACTTGATCCGGAAATTTGCTTAGCTCAAATGGCCGGAGATTCCTTAGATGAGGTTTGCTCGTTAAAGGAACGGCGAGGTGTTACCTTCACGGACAATGACCTACTACTTGGGACGCCGAGATCACAACCGACCGTTGTACATTTCGGTTACGATTGGGAAGTTTACGCTCTCCGGAGTATTGGTGGATCCGGGAGCATCAATCGATATAATGAGTCTTCGAACACTAGCATACTTGGAAATTGATGCTCGTGAGCTCGAGGCGACAAAATGTTATTAAGAGGATTCGACCGAGAAAGGAGAAAGAGCCCTCGGGTCGATAACGCTACGATGAAGACCGGTGATTTAGCAAAGACAACCGCAAAATTTCATATAATCGATTCGAAACGTCGTTCGACGCTCTGCTTGGGCCGACCATGGATACATGAAAACGAGGATGGTACCATCATCTGCTGCATCGGTGCATCGAATATTACGATGGAGGGGAACGAGTGCATCAAAGGAGACTTACGACCATTCTCCGTACATGAAATTGGAATCCATGAAGATGCGGCTTATTATGCACCGCCAAAGAAAACAATCTTCTCCGGAGATACCATAACAAATGAAGCAAAGAAAGTTCGGGACAACGAAGAACACGAAGTTCTAGTCCAACGATCACTCACCACTCCCTTCGGCGAGATGGTGAAGGTTTCTCCACGACTCGCATCGGAGGTCGAGGCCGGGGACGAGGCGCGTGGTAGAGACACTAGGACGATTGGACGAGAAGAAACCAACCATCGATGTTGATTGGGATGATAGTTACGAAGAAGAAAAAGAAATCGAGCAAGAAGCGACAACAATAAGTCGAAAGAAGCCGCAATACAAGATCTCCCTCGAAGATGAAAAGAACGAAGAATACAAATCGATGTACGAGAAGATTAACCACTACGTACATACTATGACCCTAACTCCGATCCATTCTAATAAGATCGAGGGTATGGAGGTCGAAAGAGGTACGTAGTGACGGTGCTAAGCCGATCAAATTCTACGTGGTGCTTCTTCCTCAAAGCGAAAATAATGTACAATTCGAAGATGTCACTTCATCGAATTAATGGAATTACCTTTTGAGTGGTACTCTCCCTGTGTTCGAAATTTAATTCAACGTGGTTTCTTACCTCGACGATGGACGAAAAGCCGATCACAACATTTTGAAAAGTTATGGAATAACTCGGCCGTCCTCCCGATTCAAAGTATGGACTCGGATTCGGCACGGTAGGGTCGGTTGACGATGCTGAATTTTGCTTGGTTGTCACTTGCAAGTCCGATGAAACGCATGGAAACTACGAGACAAACTCGAAGATTTACAAATTGGAGACGCTCCACCGGAATTCGAAGAAGAAATCGAATCTCTGATAGATGAGTTAATGGAAGTTAACTTGGGTACTAGCAAAGAGCCTGGACCTACCTTTGTTAGCTCCTTACTCGATAAAGAAGACTCCGAAGAAATAATCGAATTGTTAATGGAATTTAAAGACTGTTTTGCTTGGAACTACGATGAAATGCCGGGATTAGCCCCGGAGGTTGCGATCATGCAAGTTAGGAGTGGATCCTACTACATTCCGGTCGGACGAGGTCCCGAGAAGAATGCGTACGGAAATCGAACAACAAGTCATAGCCGAAGTTAAAAAGCTAATAGACGCTAAATTTGTCAGTGAAGAACAATACCCGACTTGGTTAGCTGACGTGGTGCCGGTCGAGAAGAAGAATGGTCGGATCGGAATTTGTGTGGACTTCGGAGATTTAAACAAGGCATGTCCAAAAGATGAATTCCCTCTACCGATCCCGGAATTAATGATCGACATTGCTTCGACACATGAAATATTCTCGTTCATGGATGGATCTTCGGGATACAACCGGATAAAAATGGCTCGAGAAGATGAAAAGCTTACGAGCATTCGAACGCCGATCGGAGTATTTTGCTACACGGTGATGCCATTCGGACTTGAAGAACGCGAGAGCGACCTACCAAAGAGCAATGACAAGAATTTTTGATGATCTCATCCACAATCGAGTCGAATGCTTACGTGGACGATGTCGTCATCAAAAGCAAAGTAAAGGAAAACCACTGTATGATTTGAGAATTGTTTTCGAACGATTAAGACAATTTAACCTTAAGATGAATCCCTTAAAATGCGCCTTCGGCGTCACCTCCGGAAATTCTTAGGATTCGTTGTCCGACATCGTGGAATTGAAATCGACCGGAGAAGATTAAAGCCATCTTAGAAATGCCGCCTCCCAAAACCTTAAAACAACTACGATCTTTTCGAGGGAAGGCGGCATATCTTCGACGCTTTATCTCGAACACGTCGGGTAGGTGTCGACCTTTCTCGGCACTAGTTAAAAGGACGCCAAATTTATTTGGGAAGAGAAATGCCGAAGGCCTTCGAAGACATTAAACAATATTTAATGACACCTCCTGTCTTAGCGGCCCCGATCTCGGGTAGACCGGCGATACTTTACACCGCGGCTTTAGACGACTCTCTCGGAGCCACTGTTAGCCGGGTCGATGATGAGGGTAAAGAAAATGCTCTTTACTACTTAAGCCGTCGTTTACTTCCGACGGAAGTAAGGTATCCCGCAATTGAAAAGCATTGTTTGGCCCCGATCTTCGCCGCTCGAAAGCTCGGGCACTACATGCTTTCTCATAAGGTCAACTTGATTTCGAAGTTTAATCCATTGCAATACTTGATGACTCGTCCAACACTTTCCGGCGGACTTGCCGGATGGTCGATGATATTATTGCAATTCGATATAACTTTCGTGCCTCTGCGTGCCGTAAAGGGACAAGTCTTAGCGGACTTCCTCGCGGCACACCCTTTGCCGGCCGAATCTCCTCTCGATGATGACTTGCCGGATGAACAAATAATGAGCCTAGAAGACCACGATGATCGACGTTGGGAATTGTATTTTGACGGAGCATCTTCGGCACACAAAGACGAAGAATCGCAAGTGATAGTGCCGGTAAGGCGGGGAATCGGGCTAATCTTTATAACACCGGAGCGGGGGATGTTAAGATACTCCTACCACTTGACGAGCCGTGTACAAACAACGAAGCGAGAATACGAAGCCCTCATAACGGGATTGGAATTAACCATTCGAATGGGGATAACGGACATCAACATCTACGGGGATTCACGGTTAATCATTCGACGGATCGTCGGACAATACGGAATTTTTAAACCGAGACTCGAACAATACTTCCAGGTATGCCATACAGTACATTGGAACAGATTCCAAATGTGACGATCTACAAAATTCCTAGAAAAGAGAATGCTTTAGCGGATGCTTTAGCCGTCTCGCAAAAGAATTTGCACTGTTTGCGAGATGAATCGGTGGAAGTGTCGGTTCGCGGACGTCGGGTCCTATCGCGACTTGACATAGGCATGATACACAAATCGGAAAAAGAAAAAGAATCGGTTGCGGCGGTGACGAGAAAACACGGAAGATTGGCGACGGCCATTGATGAACTACACCGCAAACGGGAAAGCTACCGGACGATAGGTCGGCGGCCCATCGGATCGAAAAGAACTACGTCTTACGCATTAATAAACAACACATTATACGAAGGTCTTTTGATCAAATGTGGCTAAGGTGCCTAAGCGGGTACGAGGCCCGTGAAATTGTTAAAGAGGTGCATTCGGGACTGCGTGGCGCTCACCGGTCGGGTCCGAAGATGAAAATGAAAATTAAAAGACTAGGGTACTCGCGGCCCTCGATGATGACCGAGCTGCATGAAAATCGCCGAGAGTCATCACCAATGCCGAGTGCGCGGAGTGGTTCTACACCAACCTCCAAATGTGCTGCACCGACAATTGCGTCGTGGCCATTTGAATGTTGGGGCACGGATATAGTGGGTCCGATAGAACCACCATCTTCGAAAGGACATCGTTTCATTCTTGCGGCTACGGATTACTTTTCCGAGTGGGCGAAGCGGTTCCACTTAGAGAAGTGAAAGCACACCACGTGCTGCGGTTTTTCAAGAACCAAGTTGTCTACCGTTTCGGAGTGCCGCGCGGGATCATCTCGGATAATGGGTCGGCATTCGGAAGCACACAAATCAACAATTTTGTCGGGAGACACGGAATCGGCGCGATACTCGACAATTTACTACCCGAGAGCAAACGGCCTCGGCGAGAGCTTTTAATAAAACTCTCGTTCAAATCTTAAAGAAAACCCTGGACGATAATAAGAGAAATTGGCACGAGAAATTGTTAGAAGCCTTATGGGCTGCTCGGACAACCTTCGAACTCCTACTCGAAGCTACACCTTACGCTGCGGTGTATGGGTCCGAGCGGTGTTACCTTTAGAGGTTCGGCTTCCTTCACTCGGAATTGCAATTGCAAACAAGGTCACGACGAAGAAAACACCGGACTACGACTCGAAGAATTAGAAAGCTTGGAAGGGAAAAGGCTTGCGGCGCAACGGAATTTAGAACTATACTGAAGCTAAGATGGTTCGAGCCCATGACAAGTGGTCCGCCCGAGAACCTTCGAAGTTGGTGATTTAGTTCTCGTTCTCGAGAGACCTATTCTTGCACACCGCAAGATAGGAGGAAAATTTGAACCCACTTGGGAAGGACCGTTTGTGGTTGAAGCAGTATACTCAGGAGGTTCCTACCAGCTAGTGAATTGCCAGGGAGAACGACATATGCTTCCAATCAACGGACGATACTTGAAAAAATATTATGCTACCTGATGTTTCGAAGGAATGAATTCTTCATCCCTAAGAAACACGGGTGAAAGTAATTACTTATGATTGGGTCCGAACCCAAAAATAATAAAATGTCTTAAGATAAATAAAATCATGATAATTAAGTTTTCCTTGTTTCCTTTTTCAAATCAAAATCTCTTCCCTCATCTTATCCTACTTCATTCTGTTAAATTTCAAAATATAAGAATAATAAAAAATGTATCTTTAATAAACATTTTCTTAATGTTCTTGTTCTTAAGTATGACCACCGATCCTTTTCCTTGTCTTTTCGCAGGGAAATGTCGAACGGGCGGTTGGTTTTGAACTTTAAGAATGGCGTAAGCCTTGCACTCGATGAAAGAGGGTGAAAGATGGAGCGATAATCGAGATTGACTCGGATTTCGCACCGCGCGGCCTACGATACGAGGAAAGTGACGCGGGTCCCGGTTGATCGAGAAGAAGCCGCCGGACGGACGATGATGAAAGTGGGTGGCCCAAGCCACCGATCCAACAACAAGAAAAGAAAAGCAAACATTGAAGAAGACGAGAAATGAAGTCCGTAGTCACTACGGCGGAGGGCGGGCTTGTCGGCGCCGCGCCGCGAGAGATTCGAAGTTCGGAGGGCTACTCTCGCATGACCGCGCAACGAAGAAATAAGAATCGCCGCATCCAGTAAAATGTTAACAAAACTAGGTCGCGGACCGGCGCGACGAGACAATCTCGCTAATGCCGCACGCACATTTCGAGGACACCGGTTCACCAGGAACTCCGAAGAAAGGAGGCCGGCTCCTAGAATAACGAAAGAACCGGGGAAATCTCCGGAAGATCGAGAAAGAAGAGGCTACCACGCCACGGATAGAACCACCGGCGAGTACATGACCTTGTTGCGGAAACAGCCCGGGGGATGTCCCGACGGAGCATCATCCCCGAGGAGCCAAGGTATGCGGGGAACGTGAAGGGATTGAACCATATATCCCACAATATGTCACGAGGCCTCGCCATCTGCAGATCATTCGGAATACGAGCTAGAGAGGATGCGAGAATGTTGAAAAGAAAACTTTCGAATACTTCGAGAGAATTAAAGGAAGAAGAATCAACATACTAGAAGGCCTCGAGCTACACACAGACGTATTCTCGGAGTATGAACAACGGCAAATCGTGGTGTCAGATCCGGGATACGAAAGAATGGGCCGAGCGGAGCCGCACGAGGAAAACACATACTCGGAACCCGGAGATGGATGCCAGGGGAAGGAAGAATCACGATACAATGCGGATCTTCGCTACTGACTTTCTTCGAAGACGAAAAGGAAACCCACCGGGGATACTTCGTCATGGGCGAGTAGATCCGGTGCTCATTAGTTATCAAGAGAATGGTAAAAAGATTGATAACATGGAGAGTGCTCGCCCGCAGATTGCATACCCGATAGCTGCATTATCAACATCTACAAACGGGAGGCCATACCCCCACGTATTGATCACCACGACTTCGTCGGACAGCTGTCGCACGGTCTCTTTCCTGAATGAGTGCAGCATCATGTTCGGATCCGACCTCCGGATAGCAGAGCCGGGTGAGTTCGAGGACCCGGTAAAGATACCTTTGCCGGGTGGGTTCCGTCATGATGCTGCGAGGTAACGGAGCGGATATCGCAAAGCATTGCATACCGGGAGTGCCGGTGGAGCGAATCTCGGTTACTTTCGGGAGGATGGACGACGACAGAAATACCTTACCATTTCCGACCGGATCCGAGCTAGAGAACCTCCGGCCTTACTGAGCTATGAGTTACATGGGAAATATCACACCTCCAACGTACATCCAGGTGGCATCCTTGCCCGAGGATGGCTTGGAAGGTGATGTTATTGACCATGTACCTCACTATTCGGACATGGATTTTTGACGAGATGATTCTTTTGATGGATCAACAAAGATCATACACGGTCCGTTTTAGTCTACATGGATTGTATGAAATATATTCCGGATCGAGTTGTACGACGTATTTTCAACATGATTGGAATGAAAGTGACCATGTCACGTTTTTGGCCTTCACCTCTTTTGTGCAAATTGATTGGGAAACGCCATTAAAGTTAAATGAACTTCGAACGAAGAACGAGAAAAAGAAAAAAAGAGAATAAAAGAAAACTTTCTAAAAAAAAAAATCGAAAAATGACAAATACCAAGTTCACATGAACATTAAATAAACAACAAAATAAAATTTGAACCATTAAAAGATAAACGAAATCAACACAAATCTCGAATTCAATCTTTCCAAATTCCGAATCAGAATTTCAATCTTTTCAAACTTCAAAATCAAATTCTATCCTTCCAAACTTCGAAATCAAATTCTCGATCAAATTCCAAATCCACTCTCGATCAAATTTCAAATTTGATCTTCCCAAATCTCAAATCAAATTCTCGATCAAAATCCAAATCCAATCTCGATCGAGTTTCAAACTTGATCTTTCAAATTTCAAATCAAATCTTAAATCAAGTTTTAATCGAGTTCAAACTCATCCTTCCAAATTTCCAAATTTCCAAATTCGATCTTTCCAGAGCTTAAGTCTCAATCAAATTCAAATTCAATTTCTTCCGGATCTCGAATCAAATATCAATACATCGAATTGACACCTTTTGGGTCGAGGATTTTACATACAGTACCTTTGCTTTGGATTCTTTTCTGTGTACCTTTGAAATCTACATCAAATTCGAACCTTTTGGGTCGAGGATTTTACATCAGAATACTTGCCTTTGCTTTAGGATTCTTTTCTTCATTGCCTTTGAAATACATCAAATTGAACCTTTTGGGTCGAGGATTTTACATCAAGGCTGTATGCCTTTAAGATTCTTTTTGTTACTGCTGAAATACATCAAATTCGAACCTTTTGGGTCGAGGATTTTACATCGAAATTTGCCTGCTAGGATTCTTTTCTATTGCCTTTGAAATACATCCAATTCAAACCTTTTGGGTCGAGGATTTTATCCATAGGCTACCTTTACTTTAGGATTCTTTTCTGATTGCCTTTGAAATACATCAAATTCAAACCTTTTGGGTCGAGGATTTTACATCCAGTTTACTTCTATTAGGATTCTCTTCTGTTGCCTTTGAAATACATCGAAATTCAAACACTTTTGAGTCGAGGATTTTACATCCAAGGCTATCTGCCTAGGATTCTCTTCTGTGCCTTTGAAATACATCAAATTCAAAACTTTTGGGTCAAGTTTTGTCACATTGCCTTATAAGTTCTCTTCTATTGCCTTTGAAATACACAAAATTCAAACCTTTT
>JAKZJZ010002136.1:0-19958 GCA_022702705.1 Papilionanthe hookeriana x Papilionanthe teres
GTCGAGCCGGTGGTGTATATTACCTGGTAGCGGTGTATATTCGGCAACTGCGGAATTTCCTCCGGAAGGCGATCTCGGCGGCTGCGCGGCCTCGGCGATCCTACATTTCTATTTCTTCTTTGGGTCTTTATGTTGACCTCATTTTTGATGAGGTCTTCACTTCTTCTTTTTAGTGCTTAGGATACTAGCCTTAGGCTTTTCCTTTGACTTATCTTAGAGGACTAGAATTGGGACCCGCCTTTTAGAAATTCAAACCACTTCTAAACTCCACTGCAAACTCCACGAAACTTGACTATAGACCCCTAATCACCTAGAGGGTTGAAATCGAATGTGGAAGTTTAAAGGATGAGTTCATATAGGACTCTTTGGCACTTAGGACGCTCACTAGGTGGCACAGTGCAGTGAAGGGGTGACTTACACTACACTTACACACTACATTTCCACACACTTCCTAAAACCACACCCATACCCAACTTAACCTCCTGACTCATGTAGGTGATTCACATGGATGGTCCTTAACCCACAAGCCACTTGGTAAGAGGGTTAGGAACAACATAGTGAATGCCTCGAATGAGTCCTTTCATGGCTCATATGGGCTTGAAATGGCTTCATGGCTCAACCAAAATGATTTCTTTCCACCTAAATTCACCCGATCTTGATTTCCCAAATTTTCGATTTTTGACCCCGAGACCTACTACCTCTTAAACTGCCAAAAACCACTGAAATTACCCGAATTTTTGCAAAATTTCCAAATTACCCAAAATTTTCCAAAATCAATCCCAAACATCTCCACATCACTCAAATTGATCATCCATACCCAAAAATACCAAAGATTCCAAAAATACCCCCAATACCCTCCAAATACCCAAAATACCCTTCTTGGCTCTAAAAATCCAAAAATTCAAGAAAATTCCCAGAAAATTCCAGAAAATCCTAAATATTCCCAATTTCATTTTGTCCAACTACACCATGGGCCAATTTTGTCAATTTACCCTACTTTTGTCAAAAACCCCAAATTGACTCATTTTAACTCGAAAGTGAACCCGATGTTAAACCAAACCTATCAATTGACCCAAATTCTGGTCCAATTCAATTCTAAACTTCAATTCAACATTCCCAATACCAATTTAGACCAAATCCAAGTCTAATTTGATTGACATTTGGATCCGATCTCACTTTTGGCCTTAAAGCCCGATTTGGACCCATGACCCGAAGCTTAGCCCAAACTCGCTCGATTCGACTCCAATTAACCTCGAAATCTTTTCTAAATCTTCCTTAACATTCCCATAAACAAAACCCTAACATGATTTGCCCAAAATTTGAACCCAAGTCCCACTCAAACTCGACCCGAGGTCAAAAGGCCCATTTTTGACCTAAGCCGAGCCTAACCCGAATTCGACCCGATTCAAATCCAAATCACCCCCAATTTGTTTCAAATCACTCATGACACATCCATGAGCTAAACCCAACAATTATTTGGCCCAACCTCTTTACAAAATTCCCATCCATAAATTCATTTTTAAACTTAAGGGCCCATTCCTTAAACCTTCTAAAAGCGCATTTCCTTGAAATTCAAAAGCCCAAATCATCCTAAAGCCCACATGACACTTCCCCTCATCATCCATTTGATCAAAATCACCCCTAAGTTGCAAAATCATCAATTAAACCATTCCAAATCAAGCCGCATGTCAAATTACCCCCTAAATGCCAAATATTTCTAAAACCCTTTTTCATGAAATAAGCCGAGCCTTTTCCCAGACGAAATGGAGCCATGAGCAAAGCCATTCTCGAAGCCACATGAAGCCATGAGGGCTTTGACTTGTCATTAGTCCATTTATGGCAAGAAGAGGGGGATCTTTCTTAAGCCTCCCTTAAGCCTTTTTACCTTAAGCATGTCGCACTCTAAACCATGCTTTGCCACCTAATCCTTGATGGAGACTCCACTCACACATGGGAGGTTGACCCACGACCTCCTCGGCTCGAAGCCAGTCTTGGGGAGGTGCACCCAACCCATTTGCATGGGTTGACCAAAATAAGCTAAAATGGCCCCTTCCCTTTCTACTTTGATTCGAGCCACTTTACACATGGCATTTGCCGAGTGCCACACTAAACCCCGCCACGACCCACGACCGAGATGGTGACCATTGCACTGTCGGCCGGCCACCGGAGCCGCGGGAAAACACCATGGCCGAGAAGCTCGCATGTGAGCCGACATTGAAATTCTCACTTGCTGAGCTGCCCACATCCCAGATGGCTACCATGTTGATCTTCTCCTCGCGGAGCAGGTGATCCCGAGCCCTAACTCCCACAGGAGGCCCCGAGCCCGACTCATTTAAACTCCGCCCCTCTCGGCCATGAAAGGAGAAGAAGCACAAACCTTGCCAAAACTGCGCAAAATTGTTCCGGACCCTTCTCCATCCTTAGAGCACTTGATCCCAGGTGAAATCCCCTGCCATTTCTCCTCTGTAAGCTCGATTTCGAGGTTGAAATTCCACACCAAAACCGGGACACTTCTCCGCGGTGAGCCGATTCCCGAATTGATTGGCTCTACACCTTCGCCGGACCGAGAAGGTGTCCGCTATCAAAAGCCACCATCTCCGAGGCCACCCGGTTGCTCCGACCTCCGAAGCTTTGTGATCGGGCTTGGTCGAAATCATATCCGGACAATTCACCGAGACCGGGAGACTTCATGCGGAGCTTGCTGGGACCCCGATCGAAGGTGCGACAACTCTCGGATTGAAGCCGCACTTCTGCGAGCCAAGGTATGAGCTAACTCTTCATCCCGAGCTTACGGAGATTCTCCATTTCAAATGCTTTAATTTCGATGCATGTTAGCTAGTATAGATGTGTTCGTCTCTTCGAGACGAATCCGTAGAGTATAAGAACGTAAAAATCCATTGAGAATCGAGTGAGATCTTAGGGATTTAGTGTGGACGGCTCTCGGGTGAGAACACTTGGGGACGATGAACGGATGCGCGTCCATTCGATACACGCGCGCACGGACGGCCGGGATCGCGTCGGACCGGGGAGACGGTGCGAGAACCGCGGGGCCGGGCTGGCGACTCGGGTGGCGGCGTCGAATGGGAGCGCGCCGCGTGGCCCTTCGGAGGCTGCGAGGATGCGGCGGCGGCGACTCGGATAAGTAGAAAATTAGGGATTTTCTAATTTATTTAATTCACTAGACTTCGAAAATTCATATCTACGTGTAGAAAAATCGGAAAAATAAAATAAAAATACCCTCTTGCTCGGTGAAGAGAGGAGAATAATGTGGAAAAGAAATCACTTAATTTCATCGAAATATTTTATTTTTTATAATTTATTTACTCTCGCATTGTTTTAATTCTCCATGCATGCATACAATTCACCATGGCATGAGACCATAGGGCTTTTGAAGCCTCTGAATTTGGGAACATTCACTGAATTTTCCAAAGTCGAGGCGAATCCTATGAAGAGTTCTTGATTTTTCAAGTTCGAGGTCAACTGTTTTGAGTATTTTAATTCCGGTAAATAGCATGTTGTGAAATAAATTCTAGGAAAATTTGGTGATGTTCCTTATGACCAGAGAACCCTAGGAAAAATAGGTTTTGACTTAGTTCATTTAAAACGACCCTAATTGGCTTAAACACCCAAAATAGGTCTTTAATTAATTAGAATTAACCGGGCATCAAATTGACTTGAAATCGATTCTCCACTTGACCTTTAGGATCAGAGGAACCCACCATAAAAATTTGAGGTCGATTGGACTTGGTTAGCCCTACTAATTGGGTTGATTAAGTCGCTTAGCCATTTTAAGCTTTAAAAATTCATAACTTTTAAAATACTTTTCAAAAATTCATCAAATTGGTTTTGGAGCCTCTCCGATATCAGGGGAACCTAAGAAAATTAAAATTTCAATTTTCTAAAAAAGTTGATTTTTAATAATATTTTAATATTTTTAATAATTAAAAAATAAAAAAAAATAATAAAAATCACAAAAATAATAAAATTCACCAAAATGTCACATTTTGAATTTTAATCACTTAGGAACAAATCCCGCATTTTTCCTAGAGTACTATTTAGTGAGATATTGAATTTTAAAGCCCTAGGGTAATTTTAAAATTAAAAAAAATGTATTTTCTAGCATTTTCACTAAAATAATTATAATAAATCATAGAAAAATCAGAAAATTGCAAAATTTGTTTCTCTGGTTTTCCTTGATATCAGAGAGATTTTTGAAAAATATAAAATCCATTTTTCAACATTTATTTTATTTTTAAATTAATTAACACTCCAAAACTCAAAATAATTATAATAAAAATAATATAATTCAAAAAATCACCAAAATTGGTCAAGTGCTTCTCTGGTCATTAGAAATGTCCCCTAATTTTCTTAAGGACAGAAACTTTCCTTTGGTCGTGTTATCAAATTTTCCTTGAAAATCTCTATTTTCCACCAAAAATAATTATATAAATAAATTAAATACAGAAAAAATCACATTTTCTCCTCTCATGTCTTTATTGACATATGAGTGAAGTCACATAAAAATTTCAAGTTCATTTAAGTTCGATTTAGTGAGTTATGAAATTATTAAGCTTAAGGGGTAAAATGGTAATTAAACTTTCAACCCTTAATTAAAACTTTAGGTTTAATAAAAAAATCAACAAGTAAAACATTTGATCTTAATCTGATTTGGATGATTGAAATTTAAATAATTAAAGGGTAGAAACTCATTAAACAAATTTTAAAATAATTAAACTTTAATTAAATAATAGATTAAATTTGGAAGAATAATAAAATTGGAATTATTAAAATAAGGGATATTTATTAGGAAGAGATTTATTCTTTAATTTAAAAAATCCCTAAACTAATTATATCATTAACATTTAACTCTTAATTAAAATGATAACTCAAATTTAAAATATTAAAAGACTTAATTAAATCATTAAACTCTTTTAAAATCTCGATTAAAATTATAAATTAAATTAAATTAAAATTAAATTAAATAATTAAATTAAATTAAATTAAACAAATTAAATTAAATTAAATTAAATTAAATTAAAATTAAATTAAATTAAATTAAAATTAAATTAAATTAAATTAAATTAAATTAAATTAAATTAAATTAAATTAAATTAAATAATTAAATTAAATTAAATTAAAATTAAATTAAATTAAATTAAATTAAATAATTAAATTAAATTAAATCAAATCAAATTAATTAAACATCGAAATCAAATTAAATTAAATTAAGTTAAATTAAAACTCGATTAAATTAAATTGAATTAAATATAACGTCGCTTAAGACATAAAAGAAATTAAATATAAAGCAGACTTTTTAACTTAAATCTAAATCATTTAAATACTTAATTTACCCTTGAAAGCTTTGATTATTATAACTCTAAATGAAACATTAAATGAAGTCTTACTTCACTCGTAAGATATTCGAATGTCTTAATTCGCTAGAGCGAGTTAACAAAACTTGAAAACCTCGGACGATTGATTCATTTATATAATTAAATTCATTTGGACTTAAAACGATCACAGAAATATTGAAAAGATGTTTAAGATTCTTCTTAAGCACTTCCTCGATATGATAGGATATTTATAAGAACGATTGGACTTAATTGTTCTTTGATGAAGAAAATCGTCCTCGAACAAAACCTGAAAGAACACAGACGTCGTAGGAGATGGTAGGTTATAGGATTAGGAATTTGGTAGAAAACCATAACCTTTCCCTTAGCTTTACCTAGGAACTTGCTTAAATATTCTAATTGTGTTTTAAGTGTAGCTTGGGATGACGGGAAGACCCTCAGGGTACGCTTTTATTTTATTGCGATTTACTTTCTTGCAATTTACTTCCTATGATTTACTTTATTGCGGATGCACTTTACTTTTCTTGCATGATAAAACAAGCTGTTGCATGAAAACCCACACCTTTAGGATAGTCCTGAAAGCGAAACCAAAACTAAGTTAAAAGTCATTGCGAAGATAAAATTCACCGCCACAACATTTGAAAATATAAAACAACTCGAAATTTAATCACAAACGAGAACACGAAACTACGATTGCAACTAAATTAAAACGTCATGTTGGATGATCGGGAATACCTCGGATGATGTAACCTACGATGTTGCTTAGCGGGATTTCCGCGGTCTAAATGAAAGTGTGGAACTCATTCGAGTTGAGTTTAGCAAATTCATACGGACTAAGTGAATCAGATAAAAATAATGATGCTTGGAAGGATGGAGCCAGTGGGATCTTAGCAGGTGTCGTTATAATCGGCTTTAAGATTTGTTTTAATCGAAATACGAAAACACTTGGAAATTAAGACTTCTCTAAACCAAAACACTTTTCTCATCTCATGATTTATGATTTCTAAAAGCTAAACCTCTGCAACAACGAGGAGCTTGGAGCATGGTGGGCGGCGACGGCCATCGTCATCGACGAAGCTTGAACCTACTTGACGAAAACCTTCTTAGAATTAAACAACAAAGCCATAGGACTTCGAGGTAGCTTGCACTAATGCGACATAAATCCTCGACCTCTTTGTTAGGCATTTGCATTGCAAATTAAGCACTAACGGTCTTAGGATTCCGAGGTAGTCGTCGATGCGACAATAAACCCTCGCATCTTCAAAATTTATTTGTTTGATTTTATCATACAAATATAAGCCCTAATTAATTAAAATTGGCGAGATTGAAATACTAAATAAACATTAGGACTTTCCTAAATTCGAACGAACAATAGGATAGTCGGGAAATTACCGAAGTTCACTTCGAATCGGTGATTTCTCCTACCTTTCTTCCTTCGGATTCACGAAACAAAATGTTCCAAATTTGATCCATTCCACTATTGAAATTCAAAAATTCAATCTTTGAAAACCTTAAACTTTGAAATTCTTGAGAGCAGAAATTATTGGTTATTATCGAGAGTTTTCTTAGGTGATTCCGTCACTTAAGATGTAATTAGCTATAGGGGCTTGCCCTTATAGAGAATTTTAAAGAACCCGGAGTAATATAAACCTGTTTAATACTTTCATATTAAGCGGGGAATTTGTCGGCTTATAAAATTGGTTCGCGAGACCAAACGGATGTCACAAAACTTCTAGTTTATTTGATCGAGCCCCACCCTCGAGCGGTGTGTACTATCCTTAGGGATAGATACACGGTTTGTGGTGCGGTGCTCATTTATATAAACTATTTGGGATGTGAGATCGGTTTAATCTCATATCTTAAAACTTTCGAATTTAAAATTATTTTCGAAAGTCAAATACTACTTTCTAAATTATATATATATTTAAATCAAATTTAAAATTTAAATTCGCCGAGCAACACGTTAGGCGACCCCCTTTCAAAATACAATACAACCTAAAAATATGCTGAAACTGACTTACGGCGACTCCGTGAGGAGTATTCCTCTCTCGATTATAATCGAATAGTTAGCTTTCAAAAATCGGTAGTGTATTCATGTCCACTAATGGATCGAGCTACCCTTCTTTCCGTTGGAATACTATGTTCATTTCTATCTTGAACGAGTATAGCCAGACATTCTCTCGGATTTAGGAGCCATTTGTTTAGACACCCCTAAACGAGAGGTTCGAGATCCTTTTACCTCATTTACGAGGTGGGGTGGACCCCAGATAGGTGTTAGTTTAGGAGTGATCCTTCGAGTCGGGAAGTCTTGCTTAAGACTTTCTTTTCCTTCTACGAATCGGATTCCTTACCTTCTCTACACCTTTGAACATTCAGTTCTAAATAAAACGAACCCTACTAATAAGTGATTCTTTTAACAAATGATTCTTTTTATAAATACATGAACAAAGAATGAGTTCGGACTCTTTTTAATTCCTTTCTTTTCGTCCTGAAGAAAAGAAGCATAACTTGGGGCCAGCAACAGAGTCTACCTTGCGAAATGGAAGCCCCGGCCGATTTTCTCCTTCACCAACGGAGTTGGACTTCATTGTCTATAAGGATGAAATTTGCCAGACGATGGGGTCATCCGATTTGGACGAGGATTCGAGCATACGAACGTCGAGGTCACCGACGTCTCCCTCTTTGCGGCGACGAACAAGGTATCGAAGGCGAGGAACCCGCGCGAGTTCGACCTTGGAGTCGACCCGAGAGTTTCCTCCCTGATGAGGTCCCGACTAGGAGAATCTTGCCGTCCGCGGGAGGAGCATTCTTACTACCCACCTGGTCTAGTTGTTTCGCACCTGCCCGACTTACGCCGAATCGAAGGGAAAGAAATCCGGGAACTATGATAAACACATTGCCGTGGAGGGTACGGATCTTCTGTAAGACCTATGTCTTCGAAATCGGGTCCGGTTCGAAGATTCCGTCGGCGACGAGACCCGAAGAAGAAATAGAAATAGAAGGATCGCCGGGAAGCCGGAGAGCTGGCGAGATTGCCTTCTGGAGGAAATTCCGAGTTGCCGGAATATACACAGCTACCGAATATACACCTTGCGACTACATACCACTTTTGGGAGGAAGCGAGGTTCCATCCCCTCTCCGCGCGAGAGGATGAAGAGAATGTTCGCAAGATTCTTGCCACATTACCTCGGCCCGCATACTACTGAC
Source organism: Papilionanthe hookeriana x Papilionanthe teres (assembly GCA_022702705.1). Lineage (NCBI taxonomy): Eukaryota > Viridiplantae > Streptophyta > Magnoliopsida > Asparagales > Orchidaceae > Papilionanthe > Papilionanthe hookeriana x Papilionanthe teres. The sequence goes on from JAKZJZ010002136.1 coordinate 8,559, forward strand.
GATAGCCGCGAAAAGAACTAGAACTACGCCGTTTGCTCGTTGCTGAGCTTTGGTAGAAAAGCTAGCAAAAGAAGGAAAAGCGCCCGTGTCGGAGATTCTACGAAGGATAGGACGGGTGCCGGTCAGAATCCCGTCTTGGGCCCGAGTAGAACCCGCCGTCATGATAGAAAAGCCGAACGAGAGAATGAAGGCTAGCCCGCTGTCGTAGTATCGGGATTACGGATTAGGGAGGATACCACCTTCCGGCATTTGGCGATGAGACCATGCGGTCATAGAACCTTCTAGCTCTAGAAGGATGGTGTGGCGTCCCACTACGGGGCGGTTGAGGCGAAACGAGCGGCCGAGAGAGAAAGTCTCGCCGGGAGGCTGGAATGCGAAGAAAGTGCTTCTGCGATGAAGGGGACTCGTGAAAAAAGGACCCGGCAGTCATCGCATGACAACCACGAATGCACAGAAAGCTCGCTAGAAGATGCCATGGAAAAGTTGAGAACCGAGCATCCAGAGCGGTTGGCAAAAGAAGAGAAGAAAAGTTCGGAGATGAGATCGACTCATCGGAATTCATGGACGATGAATATGCGAGAAATCAACATGGTTGAGACACGAGCTTCATCGGCTTCTCGAGGTGCTCCTGCCAGTTGCGAAGAGAGGAGCCGGGCGATGAAGAGACGGCTTCGGGGAAAAGGACGACACGATCGCTCGAATGGCGAAGAGGATGGAAGAGATGGCCGTAGCTGCGGCCACTCTCCGAGTCGAAGTACGACCACATGAGAGACACCCCGGAAGTCATTCACATCGTAGACGGAGGAAAGGAGATTACATCCGTCGATGGGGATGACCGGTGAAAAAGGATACGGCACTGAAAGTATGATCCACGAAAAGGATATCAAGAACTTGGTAGAGCGGCGAGTGCGAGAAGCCTTAGCACGATCGAAGAACGGGACATCCATTCGGACGGGTAGACCTTACCAGGAAGAATTCGACGATCGTCCGATACCGAAAGGCTTCGTACCACCTCTGTTTAAGACCTTCGACGGAGCAGGGAACCCCAGACGGCATGTTGCACACTTTCGTGCCGGTTGTTGCAATGCGGCGGGAGCGATGCGCTACTCTTCAGACGAGTTCGTTAGCGATCTGTCGGGAATCGCCTTCGGCGAGTATGCGGGAGTACCCGACGGTTACGTGAAGACATTCTCGGAGGCTAGAGAGTCTCTTCATTAAGCGATTTGTCGGAGCTCGGCACCACATCACTATAGGTGATTTAGTGGTAGAGAAACAAAGGCCGAATGAAACTCGAGTGGATTACATACTTCGATGGAGAAATTTAAGCATGAAGTGTGAACCACGAGCTGCAAGAACAACATGCGGTCGGCATCTTGCTTAAAAGCATTCACGGCCGATAGCACTTCTCCTCGAGGATTCCGCTATTAAGACTTTTGAGAAGTTGTTAAGCAAGGCGGAAGCTTGCAAGAAGAGGCGAAGCAATTAAGTTTTGCCGACAAGACGGACGACGACGAAGCCGGTGAAGACCTTCGAGAAGAAATCCGGGATCGTTGCGGCGGTTGACGAGCGAAGCAAGCCGTACTGAAATACCACCGAACGGCCGCGGCAACCACGACAAAATTACCGGCAACCCGGTCCGGCTATCGGTCGTCTCCGCGGTATGAACGAAGCCGTCTCGTCCGCAACGTACGTTGAGGGAGCTTACGAGCGAGAGAATATCAGTTCGAAAATGAAGCGGTACGAAGATGTTCCGCGGCTTAATGAAAACTCCGAGATTTCCCGGTGCCGAGCCCGAGACCGGAGGAAGTCGACAAGAAGGTGATCCCGACTTTTGCCCCTACCATCGGATGCTTGGGCACTGAGATAGAAGACTGCATTACCTTGAAAAGTTGGCTCGGCGACAACCTTCGGAAAGGAAATATAACGATCCGAAGGAGTACATGAAGGAACCCGGAAAGGAGGTTCCGTCGATGTTATCTCGGCCGATCCCGTCATTCGATAGACCCATATGCGACCGACGATGGATGGACTACCGCCTGGACAAGGTCTTCGAAGAAGATTTTAGATAACATCCGGACCGCTTCGGTGCGGAGCTTCGATTCGAGTTCGAGACCCGTTAAGCCGATGCTATCACTTGCGATAGAAGAACCACCTCGACGAGGAGACAATCGAAGAAGAAGAAAATTGACGAAGAAGAGGGGACCGAGATTCCTAAGGCTAGACTAGAGGCTGCTTATCCTAGGATAGTTGTTTCGATTCGGGGGAGAAATCCCTCGAACCTCGATTTTGTATGATTATCACGCTCGCTTCGGTGGGATCATATAATGATAAGGGTGATGGCGTTGGCTACGTTTTGTCTGTTTCTAACGATTACGTAACTAGCGACAATCGGGGCGTCGATTTCGATACCAACAACAATTCTCGAATCATACAAGATCTCGACGATCGAAATGACGAAGAAGGCATCCATCGAGGAGGCTACGAGAGTTCAACGAGCAACGGATCTATGCGTGAGTTTCGAGGAGCTCCGGTTACGATAGAGTTAGAGCCTTCGATTTGGAAGATAATCCGGAAGAGCCGGTCATTCCGATTCGGGAGGAGACACGAGCAAACTCGACACTTAGATTCGGAAGAAATTACGAAGTCGACCTAAGAAGTGGAAAGAGTTCACCTCCGAGAATGGGTCCGAAAGACAAAGGAAAGCGGTGGTTGTTCGAGAAGAACCAACCCCGGCGGAAGACATACCCGTTCGAGAAGAAGCGAGAACGCATGGAAACAAAGTGGACTACAACGTGCTAGCCCATCTTAGGAAACTACCGGCCAAGGCGAGCATTTACGATGCTCTCAGTCTTATCGAAAGGAGATGAGGAAGCTGCGATCGAGGCCTTACTTGATCCGGAAATTTGCTTAGCTCGAATGGCGGAGATTCCTTAGATGAGGTTTGCTCGTTAAAGGAACGACGAGGTGTTACCTTCACGGACAATGACCTACTTGCTTGGGACGACGGATCACGACCGAGCAGTTGTACATTTCGATTACAATTGGGAAGTTTACGCTCTCCAGAGTATTGGTGGATCCGGGAGCATCGATCAATATAATGAGTCTTCGAACACTAGCATACTTGGAAATTGATGCTCGTGAGCTCGAGGCCGACAAAATGTTATTAAGAGGATTGACCGAGAAAGGAGAAAGAGCCCTCGGGTCGATAACGCTGCGATGAAAACCGGTGACTTAGCGAAGACAACCGCAGAATTTCATATAATCGATTCGAAACGTCGTTCAACGCTCTGCTTGGGCCGACCATGGATACATGAAAACGGGATGGTACCATCATCTCTGCATCGGTGCATCAAATATTACGATGGAGGGGAACGGTGCATCAAGGCGACTTACGACCATTCTCCGTACATGAGATTGGGATCCATGAAGATGCGGCTTATTATGCACGCCAAGAAAACAATCTTCTCCGGAGATACGTAACAAATAAAGCAAAGAAAGTTCGGGACAACGAAGAACACTGAAGTTCTAGTCCAACGATCACTCACCACTCCCTTCGGCGAGATGGTGAAGGTTTCTCCACGACTCGCATCCGAGGTCGAGGCGGGGACGAGGCGCGTGGTAGGGACGTTAGGACAGATTGGACGAGAGAAACCCGCCATCAATGTTGATTGGGAAGATAGTTACGAAGAAGAAAAAGAAATCGAAGCAGAAGCGACGACAATAAGTCGAAAGAAGCCGCAATACGAGATCTCCCTCGAAGATGAAAAGAACGAAGAATACGAAATCGATGTACGAGAAGATTAACCACTACGTACATGCTTATGACCCTAACTCAGATCCATTCTAATAAGATCGAGGGTATGGAGGTCGAAGAGGTACGTAGTGACGGTGCTGAGCCGATCGAATTCTACGCGGTGCTTCTTCCTCCAAGCGAAAATAATGTACAATTCGAAGATGTCACTTCATCGGAATTAATGGAATTACCTTTTGAGTGGTACTCTCCTGTGTTCGAAATTTAATTCAACGTGGTTTCTTACCTCGACGATGGACGAGGCCGATCTCGACATTTTGAAAAGTTATGGAATAACTCCGGTCGTCCGCGATTCGAAGTATGGACTCGGATTCGGCACGGTAGGGTCGGTTGACGATGCTTGAATTTTGCTTGGTTGTCACTTGCAAGTCCAATGAAAGCTGCATGGAAACTACGGACGAACTCGAAGATTTACAAATTGGAGACGCTCCACGGAATTCGAAGAAGAAATTAAATCCGCGATAGATGAGTTAACGGAAGTTAACTTAGGTGCTATCGAAGAGCCTGGACCTACCTTTGTTAGCTCCTTACTCGATAAAGAAGACTCAGAAGAAATAATCGAGTTATTAATGGAATTTAAAGGCTTGTTTTGCTTGGAGCTACGATGAAATGCCGGGATTAGCTCCGGAGGTTGCGATCCATAAGCTAGGAGTGGATCCTGCACATTCCCGGTCGGACGAGGTCCCGAGAAGAATGCGTCTAGAAATCGAACAACAAGTCGTAGCCGAAGTTAAAAAGCTAATAGACGCTAAATTTGTCCGTGAAGAACAATACCCGACACTGGTTAGCCAATGTGGTGCCGGTCGGAAAGAAGAATGGTCGGATCGGAATTTGTGTGGACTTCGAGAGATTTAAACGAGGCATGTCCGAAAAGATGAATTCCTACTGCGATTCCGGAGCGATGATCGATATTGCTTCGACACATGAAATATTCTCATTCATGGATGGATCTTCGAGGATACAACCGGATAAAAATGGCTCCGGAAGATGAAAAGCTTACGGCATTCGAACGCCGATCGGAGTATTTTGCTTACACGGTGATGCCATTCGGACGAAGAACGCGGGAGCGACTTGCGAAGAGCAATGACAAGAGTACTTGATGATCTCATCCTCGATCGAGTCGAGTGCTTACGTGGACGATGTCGTCATCGAAAGCAAAGTAAGGAAAACCACTGTATGATTTGAGAATTGTTTTCGAACGATTAAGACGATTTAACCTTAAGATGAATCCCTTAAAATGCGCCTTCGGCGTCACCTCCGGGAAATTCTTAGGATTCGTTGTCCGACATCGTGGAATTGAAATCGACCGGAGAAGATTAAAGCCATCTTAGAAATGCCGCCTCCCGAAACCTTAAAACAACTACGATCTTTTCAAGGAAGGCGGCATATCTTCGACGCTTTATCTCGAGCACATCGGGTAGGTGTCGGCCTTTCTCGGCACTAGTTAAAAAGGACGCCAAATTTATTTGGGAAGAGAAATGCCGAGAAGGCCTTCGAAGACATTAAACAATATTTAATGACACCTCTTGTCTTAGCGGCCCCGAGTCTCGGGTAGACCGTGATACTTTACACGCGGCTTTAGATGACTCTCTCGGAGCCACATTGGCAGGGTCGATGATGAGGGTAAAGAAAATGCTCTTTACTACTCAAGCCGTCGTTTACTTCCGACGGAAGTAAGGTATCCCGCAATTGAAAAGCATTGTTTGGCCATGATCTTCGCCGCTCGAAAGCTCGGGCACTACATGCTTTCTCATAAGGTCGACTTGATTTCGAAGTTTAATCCATTGCGATACTTGATGACTCGTCCAACACTTTCCGGCGGACTTGCCGGATGGTCGATGATATTATTGCAATTCGATATAACTTTCGTGCCTCGCGTCGCGTAAAGGGACAAGTCTTAGCGGACTTCCTCGCGGCACACCCTTTGCCGGCCGAATCTCCTCTCGATGACGATACGCAGGATGAACAAATAATGAACCTAGAAGACCTTGACGATCGACGTTGGGAATTATATTTTGACGGAGCATCTTCGGCACTGAAAGACGAAGAATCGCAAGTGATAGTGCCGGTAAGGCGGGAATCGGGCTAATCTTTATAACACGGAGCGGGGATGTTAAGATACTCCTACCACTTGACGAGCCGTGTACGAACAACGAAGCGAATACGAAGCCCTCATAACGGGATTGGAATTAGCTATTCGAATGGGGATAACGGACATCGACATCTACGGGGATTCACGGTTAATCATTCGACGGATCGCCGGACGGTACGGAATTCTAAAGCGAGACTCGAACAATACTTCCGGTATGCCATACGGTTTGTTGGAACGATTCCGAATGTGACGATCTACAAAATTCTAGAAAAGAGAATGCTTTAGCGGATGCTTTAGCCGTCTCGCAAAAGAATTTGCTGTTTGCAAGATGAATCGATGGAAGTGTCGGTTCGCGGACGTCGGGTCACTATCACGGCTCGACATAGACACGATACACAAATCGGAGAAGAAAAAGAATCGGTTGCGGCGGTGACGGAAAACACGGAAGATTGGCGACGGCCATTGATGAACTACACGACGAACGGGAAAGCTACCGAGACGATAGGTCGCTGGCCCATCGGATCGAAAAGAACTCGTCTACGCATTAATAAACAACACATTATACGAAGGTCTTTTGATCGAATGTGGCTAAGGTGCTGGCGGGTGCGAGGCCGTGAAATTGTTAAAGAGGTGCATTCGGGACTGCGTGGCGCTCACCGATCGGGTCCAAGATGAAAATGAAAATTAAAAGACTAGAGTGCTACTGGCCCTCGATGATGGCCAGTGCATGAAAATCGCCGAGGCGTCATCGATGCCGAGTGCGCGGAGTGGTTCTGCACGACCTCCAGATGTCTTTGCACCGACGATTGCGTCGTGGCCGTTTGAATGTTGGGGCACGGATATAGTGGGTCGATAGAACCACCATCTTCGAAAGGACATCGTTTCATTCTTGCGGCTACGGATTACTTTTCCCGAGTGGGCGAAGCGGTTCCACTTAGAGAAGTGAAAGCACACCACGTCTTGCGGTTTTCGAGAACCGAGTTGTCTCTCGTTTCGGAGTGCCGCGCGGGATCATCTCGGATAATGGGTCGGCATTCGGAAGCACACAAATCGACAATTTTGTCGGGAGACACGGAATCGGCGGCGATACTCGACAATTTACTACCCGAGAGCAAACGGCCTCGGCGAGGCTTTTAATAAAACTCTCGTTCGAATCTTAAAGAAAACCTTGGACGATAATAAGAGAAATTGGCGCGAGAATTGTTAGAAGCCTTATGGGCCTGCGGACAACCTTGGAACTCCTACTCGAAGCTACACCTTACGCTGCGGTGTATGGGTCCGAAGCGGTGTTACCTTTAGAGGTTCGGCTTCCTTCACTCGGAATTGCGGTTGCGAAGCAGATCGCGACGAAGAAAACGCCGGACTACGACTCGAAGAATTAGAAAGCTTGGAAGGAAAAGACTTGCGGCGCAACGAATTTAGAACTATACCGAGCTAAAATGGTTCGAACGCATGACAAGGCGGGTCAGCGAGAACTTTGAAAGTTGGTGACTTAGTTCTCGTTCTCGAGAGCTATTCTTGCACCTGCAAGATAGGAGGAAAATTTGAACCCACTTGGGAAGGACGGTTTGTGGTTGAAGCGGTATACTCGAGGAGGTTCCTGCCGGCTAGTGAATTGCCGGGGAGAACGACATATGCTTCAGATCAACGGACGATACTTGAAAAAATATTACTTACACTGATGTTTCGAAGGAATGAATTCTTCATCCACTAAGAAACACGGGTGAAAGTAATTACTTATGATTGAGTCCAGAACCCAAAAAAATAATAAAATGTGCTTAAGATAAATAAAATCATGATAATTAAGTTTTCCTTGTTTTCTTTTCAAATCAAAATCTCTTCCCTCATCTTATCTACTTCATTCTGTTAAATTTCGAAAATATAAGAATAATAAAAAATGTATCTTTAATAAACATTTTCTTAATGTTCTTGTTCTTAGTACGACCATGATCCTTTTCCTTGTCTTTTCGCGGGGAAATGTCGAACGGGCGGTTGGTCTTGAACTTTAAGAATGGCGTAAGCCTTGCACTCGATGAAAAGAGGGTGAAAGATGGAGCGATAATCGAGATTGACTCGGATTTCGCACCGGCGAGCCTACGGTACGAGGAAAGTGGCCGGGTCCCGGTTAGCGAGAAGAACTGCCGGACGAGACGGTGATGAAAGTGGGTGGCCCAAGCCACCGATCCAACAACAAGAAAAGAAAAGCAAACACGAAGAAGACGAAAATGAAGTCGTAGTCGTCTACGGCGGAGAGCGAGCTTGTCGGCGCCGCGCCGCGAAGATTCGAAGTTCGGAGGGCTACTCTCGCGGCCAGCGCAACGAAGGAATAAGAATCGCCGTATCAAGTAAGATGTTAACAAAACTAGGCTGCGGACCGGCGCGACGAGACAGTTCTTGATGCCGGCACATACACTTCGAGGACACCGGTTCACCGGGAACACAGAAGAAGGAGGCCGGCTCTAGAATAACGAAAGAACCGGGGAAATCTCCGGAAGATCGGAAGAAAGAAGGCTACCACGCCACGGATAGAACCACCCGGCGATGCATGACCTTGTTGCGAAGCAGCCGGGGGATGTCCAGACGGACATCATCACGAGGAGCGAGGTATGCGGGGGAACGTGAAGGGATCGAACCATATATCCCATGATATGTCACGAGGCCTCGCCATCGCGAGATCATTCGGAATACGAGGCTGGAGAGAATGCGGAATGTTGAAAAGAAAACTTTCGAATACTTCGAGAGAATTAAAGGAAGAAGAATCGACATACTAGAAGGCCTCGAGCTACACAGAACGTATTCTCGGAGTATGAACAACGGCAAATCGTGGATTGTATCAGGGATACGAAGAGAATGGGCCGAGCGAGGCCGCTGAGGGAAAACACATACTCGGAACCCGGAGATGGATGCCGGGGAAAGGAAGAATCACGATACGATGCGGATCGTTGCTACTGACTTTCTTTGAAGACGGAAGGGAAACCCACGGGGAATACTCGCGTCATGGGCGAGTAGATCCGATGCCATCGAGTTATCGAGAGAATGGTAAAAAGATTGATAACATGGAGAGATGCTGCCGACGGATTGCATACCCGATAGTTGCATTATCAACATCTACGAAACGGGGTGATTGCATACCCCCACATATTGATCACCGCGACTTCGTCGAGACCTTTACGCACGGTCTCTTTCTTGAATGAGTGTAACATCGTGTTCGGATGCGACCTCCGGATAGCGAGGCCGGGTGAGTTCGAGGGCCGATAAAGATACCTTTCGCGGTGGGTTCCGTCATGATGCGCGAGGTAACGGAGCGAGATATCGCAAAGCATTGCATACCGGGGTGCCGGTGGAGCGAATCTCGGTTACTTTCGGGAGGATGGACGACGACGAAATACCTTACCATTTCCGACGGACCAGGAAGCTGGAGAACCTCGGCACTTACGAGGTCGTGAGTTACATGGGAAATATCACACCTCCGACGTACATCCGGTCGGCATCCTTGCCAAGGATGGCTTGGAAGGTGATGTTATTGACCATGTGCCTCATTATTCGGACATGGATTTTTGACGGATGATTCTTTTGATGGATCAGCAAGATCATACACGATCAGCTTTGAGTCTACATGGATTGTATGAGATATATTCCGGATCGAGTTGTATGATGTATTTTCGACATGATTGGAATGAAAGTGACCATGTCGCGTTTTTGGCCTTCACCTCTTTTGTGCAAATTGATTGGGAAACGCCATTAAAGTTAAATGAACTTCGAACGAAGAACGAGAAAAGAAATAAAACAAAAAAAGAGAATAAAAGAAAACTTTCTAAAAAAAAAATGCGAAAAATGACAAACACCAAGTTCACATGAACATTAAATAAACAATAAAATAAAATTTGAACCATTAAAAGATAAACGAAATCAACACAAATCTCAAATTCCATCTTTCCGAACTTGAAATCGAATTTCATCTTTACAAATTCCAAATCAAATTCTCGATCGAATTTCGAATCCGATCTCGATCGAGTTTCGAACTTGATCTTCCAAATTCGAATCAAATCTTAAATCGAATTTCGATCGAGTTCAAACTCATCCTTCCAAATTTCCAGATTTCGATTCAATCTTTCCGGGCTGAGTCTCGATCAATTCAAGTTGATTTCTTAGGATCTCGAATCGAATATCGATCGAATAAAATTAAACTCTTTTGGGTCGAGGATTTTACATCGAAGCTTGCCTTGCTTTAGGATTCTTTTCTATTGCACTTTGAAATACATCAAATTCGAACTCTTTTGGGTCGAGGATTTTACATCCAAGTTACGCTTCTTTAGGATTCTTTTCTATTGCCTTTGAAATACATCGAATTCGAACTCTTTTGGGTCGAGGATTTTACATCAGATTGCTATTTGCTTAGGATTCTTTCCTATTGCTTTGAAATACATCAAATTCAAACTCTTTTGGGTCGAGGATTTTACATCGAGATTACCTTTATTAGGATTCTTTTCCTGTTGCCTTTGAAATACATCGAATTCGAACTCTTTTGGGTCGAGGATTTTACATCGAGGTACCTGTTGCTTTAGGATTCTTTTCTGTTACCTTTGAAATACATCAAATCGAACTCTTTTGGGTCGAGGATTTTACATCCGAGTGCCTTTGCTTTAGGATTCTTTTCTGTTAGCCTTTGAAATACATCGAAATTCAAACTCTTTTGGGTCGAGGATTTTACATCCAGAACTTGCCTTTGCTAGGATTCTTTTCTGTTGCCTTTGAAATACATCAGAATTCGAACTCTTTTGGGTCGAGGATTTTACATCAAATTCTGCTAGATTCATCATTGACCTTTGATAGGATTCTTTTCCTATTGCCTTTAGAAATACATCAAATTCGAACCTTTTGGGTCGAGGATTTTACATCCAAGTTGCCTTTGCTAGGATTCTTTTCTATTGCCTTTGAAGTACATCAAAATTCAAACTTTTGGGTCGAGGATTTTACATCAGAGCACCATTTGCTTTAGGATTCTTTCCTGTGCACTTTGAAATACATCGAATTCGAACTTTTGGGTCGAGGATTTCACATCCAGAAGTTGCCTTGCTTAGGATTCTTTTCTGTTACTTGCGAAGTACATCAAAATTCAAACTTTTGGGTCGAGGATTTTACATCGAAGTATTTGCCTTGCTTTAGGATTCTTTCCTCATTGCGATGAAATACATCGAAATTCGAACTTTTGGGTTGAGGATTTACATCAAAGCTGCATTGCTTTAGGATTCTTTCCTATTGCGATGAAATACATCAAAAATCAAACTCTTGAGGTTAAGGATTTTACATCCAACACCACTTTGCTACGAGATCTCTTCTCATTGCAACGATTCAATCTAATCGATTCGATTTTCTTTCGAGGTTGGAGATGTTACATCCAAAACCTCGGAACTCCAATTTTCATTTTGAATCGAATCCCTCAAATTAATTTTGACAAAACTTGATCTAAAAAAAAAACTCTCGAGTTGAAATCTAA
>JAKZJZ010002137.1:0-19953 GCA_022702705.1 Papilionanthe hookeriana x Papilionanthe teres
AAGCCCTAAAACTGATTTTCTCCTCTTCACCAACGGATCGGACTTCGCCGTCTATAAGGATGAGCCGCCCGACAATGGGGTCATCCGATTCGGGACATGGATTTGAAAACACGAACGTCAAAGTCACCGACGTCTCCCTCTTCAGCACCGACAAACAAGGTATCCGAGCCGAGGAACCACCGCTCGAGTTCAACCTTAGGTCGACCCAAGAGTTTCCTCCCCGCAAAGGGTCCCGACTAGGAGGAGTACCGCCGTCCGCAGGAGGACTGTTCTCACTACCCCCACCGGTCTAGTCGTTTCCGCACCTACCCCGACTTCGCCAAATTAAAGGGGAAAGAAATCCGTAACTATGATAAACCCGTTACCGTGGAGGGTACCTGGATCTTCCGTAAGACCTTCGTGCTTCGAAATCGGGTCCAAGCTCGAAGATTCCGTCGCCGACAAAGACCCAAAGAAGAAATAGAAATAGAAGGATCGCCGTGGAAGCCGCAGCCGCCGAGGTCGCTTCCCGGAGGAAATCCCGCAGCTGCCGAATATACACCGTTACTGCAATATACACCACCGCCCTCGACTACATACCACTTTTGGGAGGAAGCAGCTTCCATCCCCTCCGCCGCAGGGATGAGGAGAATGTTCGAAAGATTGCCGCCACATTACCACGCACCGCATACTACAACGATAACCGCAAGAAAAGAACTAGAACCACGCCGTTTCGTCGACCGCAAACTTTGGTAGAAGAGCTAGCGAAGAAGGAAAACCGCCCCGTGTCGGAAATTCTACGAAGGATAGGGCGGGTGCCGGCCGAATCCCGTCTTGGGCCCCGAGTAGAGCCCGCCGTCATGATAGAAAAGCCAAGCAAGAGAATGAAGGCTAGCCCGCCCGTCGTAGTGCATCGTGGATTACGATTAGGGAGGATACCACCTTCCGGCATTCGGCCGACATGACCATCCGGTCTTAGACCTTCTCGTCGCTAGAAGGATGGTGTGGCGTCCCACTACGGGGCAGCTTGAGACCGAAACAGCCAGCCCCGAGAAAGAAAGTCTCGCCAGAGGCCGGAATCTCGAGTGAAAGTGCTACCGCGATGAAGGGGACTCGTGAAAAAGGACCCGCAACCGATCGTATGAGCAACCACAAAGATACGCTGTAAAGCTCCGCTAGAAGATGCCATGGAAAAGCCGAGAACCGACATCCGACGGTCGGCAAAAGAAAGAGAAGAAAAGTTCGGAGGATGAGATCGACTCATCGGAATTCATGGACAACGAATATGCAGAAATCAACATGGTTGAGACACGAGCTTCACCGGCCTCTCAAGGTGCTCCCGGCACTGCGTAGAAGAGAGGAGCCGGAATCGATGAAGAGACGACTTCGGAAAAGGACGACACGATCGCTCAAATGGCGAAGAGGATGGAAGAGATGGCCATAGATCTAGCCACTCTCCAAAGCCAAGTACAACCACATAGAGAGACACCCCTGTGGTCATTCACATCGTAGCCGGAGGAAAGGAGATTACATCCGTCAATGGGGATGACCAAATTGAAAAAGGATACAACACAAAGTATGATCCCCGAAAAGGATATCAAGAACTTCGCAGAGTAAGAAAGCGAGAAGCCCAAGCACAATCGAAGAACGGACATCCATTCGGACGGCAGACCTTACCCGTAAGAATTCGACGCCGTCCAATACCCGGAAAGGCTTCGTACCACCTCTCGTTTAAGACCTTCGACGGAACCGGGAACCCCCGACGCATGTTGCACACTTTCGTGCCGCCTTGTTGCAATGCCGGCGGAGCGATGCGTTACTCTTCCGACGCTCGTTAGTAGTCCGTCGTGAATCGCCTTCGACCGGTATGCGACCACCCAACGGTTGCCGCGAAGACATTCTCGTAGCTAGAGAGTCTTTTCATTAAGCGATTTGCCGGAGTTTCAAGACCACATCACTATAGTGCATTTAGTGGTAGAGAAACAAAGGCCGAATGAAACTTTGGTGGATTACACACATCGATGGAGAAACTTAAGCATGAAGTGTGAACCACAACCGCAAGAACAACATGCAAGCTCGGCATTCCTGTTTAAAAGCATTCACGGCCCGATAAAGCACTTCTCCTCAAGGGATTCACTATTAAGACTTTTGAGAAGTTGTTAAGCAAGGCCGGAAGCTTGCAAGAAGAAGCGAAGCAATTAAGTTTTGCCGACAAGACTGACAGCTGCAGTCGTGAAAACTTTCGAAAAGAAATCCTGGATCGTTGCAATAGATTGACAAAGGCAAACAACCGATGCAAATACCACCGTAACGGCTGCAAGCAACACACAACAAAATTACTGAAAGAACTCCCGGTCCAGTTTATCGATCGTCTCCGCAAGATGAACAACCGTCTCGTCCGCAACGTACATCGAGGGAGCCTGCCGAGCAGAATATCCGTTCAAGAATGAAGCAAGACTAAAGATGTTCCGTAGCTTAATGAAAACTCCAGCATTTCCACCGTCGTAGCCCAAAAGACGCAGGGAAGTCAACAAGAAAAGGTGATCCCAACTTTGCCCCTACCATCGGATAGCTCGGGGCACAAGATGAAGACCGCATTACCTTCAAAAGTTGGCTCAATGACAACCTTCTGAAAGGAAATATAACAATCCCGAAGGAGTACATCGAAGGAACCCCGTAAAGGAGGTTCCGTCAATGTTATCTCAACCGATCCCGTCATTCCGATAGATCCCTATGCAACCGACGATGGATGGACTACCGCTCTGACGAGATCTTCGAAGAAGATTTTAGACAACATCCGAACCGCTTCGGTGCGAGCTTCAATTCGGAGTTCGAGACTCCGTTAAGTCTGGACTATCACTTGCGATGAGGAACCACCTCGACAGAGACAATCGAAGAGAAGAAGAAATCGACGAAGAAGAGGGGACCGAGACTCCTAAGGCTGACTAGGGGCCGCTTATCCTAAGGATAGTTGTTTCCGATTCTGGGGAGAAATCCCTCGAACCTCCGATTTTGTATGATTATCTGCTCACTTCGGTGGGATCATATAATGATAAGGGTGATGGCGTTTGCTACGTTTTGACTGTTTCTAACGATTACGTAACTAGCGACAATCCGAGCGTCGATTTCGATACCAACAACAATTCTCAAATCATACATGATCTCGACGATCACAATGACAAAGAAGGCATCCATCAAGGAGGCTACGAGAGTTCAACAAGCAACCGGATCTATCCGCGAGTTTCGAGGAGCTCCAAGCTACGATGAGAGTTAGAGCCTTCGCATTTTGAAGATAATCCGAAGAGCCCGTCATTCCGATTCGAGAGGAGACACCGAAGAAACTCAATACTAGATTCGAAGAAATTACAGAAGTCAACCTAAGAAGTGGAAAATTTCTACCTCCAAGAATGGGTCCAAAAGACAAAGGAAAGTGTGGTTGTTCAAGAAGAACCAACCCCAGCGAAGAAATACCCATTCGAGAAGAAGCCGAGACGCATGAGAACAAAGTGACTACAACGTGCTAGCCCATCTTAGGAAACTACCTGCCAAACCGAGTATCTACGATGCTCTCATCTTATCAAAGGAGATGAGAGAAGCTCCGATCAAGGCCTTACTTGATCCGGAATTCGTTTACTCAAATGGCCTGGAGATTCCTAGATGAGGTTCGCTCGTTAAAGGAACAACAGGTATTACCTTCACTGACAATGACCTACTACTGGGGATGCGCGATCACAACCGACCGTTGTACATTTCGGCTTACGATTGGGAAGTTTACGCTCTCCGTAGTTTTGTGGATCCAGGAGCATCAATCAATATAATGAGTCTTCGAACACTAAAGATACTTGAAATCGATGCTCGCGAGCTCGAGGCCGACAAAATGTTATTAAGAGGATTCAACCGTAAAGGAGAAAGAGCCCTCGGTCAATAACGCTATCGATGAAGACCGGTGACTTAGCAAAGACAACCGCAAAATTTCACATAATCGATTCGAAACGCCGTTCAACGCTCTACCGGGCCGACCATGGATACATGAAAACAGGATGGTACCATCATCTCTACACCAGTTGCATCAAGTACTACGATGGAGGGGAACAAAGGCATCAAAGGTGACTTACAACCATTCTCCGTACATGAGATTGGAGTCCATGAAGATGCAAACTTTATTATGCACCGCCAAAGAAAACAATCTTCTCCAGTAGATACCATAACAAATGAAGCAAAGAAAGTTCGAGACAACGAAGAACCCGAAGTTCTAGTCCAACAGCCACTCACCACTCCCTTCCGGCGAGATGGTGAAGGTTTCTCCACAACTCGCATCCGAGGTCGAGGCCGGGACGAGGCCGTGGTAGAGACACTAGGACAATCGGACGAAGAAACCAGCCATCAATGTTGATCTGGGAAGATAGTTCAAGAGGAAAAAGAAATCAAGCAAGAAGCGAAGAACAATAAGTCGAAAGAAGCCGCAATACAAGATCTCCTCGAAGATGAAAAGAACGAAGAATACAAATCAATGTACGAGAAGATTAACCACTACGTACATACTATGACCCTAACTCCGATCCATTCTAATAAGATCGAGGGTATGGAGGTCAAAGAGGTACGTAGTGACCGTGCAAAGCCGATCAAATTCTACCGTGGTGCTTCTTCCTCCAAAACCGAAAATAATGTACAACTCGAAGATGTCACTTCATCGAATTAATGGAATTACCTTTTGAGTGGTACTCTCCCCGTGTTCAAAATTTAATTCAACGTGGTTTCTTACCTCGACAATGGACAAAAGGCCAATCACAACATTTTGAAAAGTTATGGAATAACTCCGGCCGTCCTCCCAATTCAAAGTATGGACTCGGATTCGGCACAAGTAGGGTCAGCTGACGATACTCGAATTTTGCTTGGTTGTCACTTGCAAGTCCAATGAAAACCGCATGGAAACTACAGTACGAACTCGAAGATTTACAAATTGGAGACGCTCCACCATAATTCGAAGAAGAAATTAAATCCACAATAGATGAGTTAACGGAAGTTAACTTAGGTACTAGCAAAGAGCCTAGACCTACCTTTGTTAGCTCCTTACTCAATAAAGAAGACTCCGAAGAAATAATCAAGTTATTAATGGAATTTAAAGACTGCTTTTGCTTCGAGCTACGATGAAATGCCGTGATTAGCCCCGCAGGTTGCAACCATAAGCTGGAGTGGATCCTACTTCGCTCCATGTCGACAAGGTCCCGTAAGAATGCGTCTGGAAATCGAACAACAAGTCATACCGAAGTTAAAAAGCTAATGAGACGCTAAATTTGTCCGTGAAGAACAATACCCGAACTCGGTTAGCCAATGTGGTGCCAGCCGTAAAGAAGAATGGTCGATCGAATTTGTGTGGACTTCGCAGATTTAAACAAGGCATGTCCAAAAGATGAATTCCCTCTACCAATTCCGTGAATCGATGATCGATATTGCTTCGACACATGAAATATTCTCATTCATGGATGGATCTTCGTGATACAAACCGTGATAAAAATGGCTCCGTAAGATGAGAAGCTTACAAAGATTCGTAACGCCGATCGGAGTATTTTGCTACACAAAGGATGCCATTCGGATCGAAGAACGCAGGAGCAACCTACCAAAGAGCAATGACAAGAATTTTTGATGATCTCATCCACAATCAAGTCGAGTGCTACGTGGACGATGTCGTCATCAAAAGCAAAGTAAAGGAAAACCACCCGTATGATTCGAGAATTGTTTTCGAACGATTAAGACAATTTAACCTTAAGATGAATCCCTTAAAATGCGCCTTCGGCGTCACCTCCGGAAATTCTTAGGATTCGTTGTCCGACATCGTGGAATCGAAATCGACCCGAGAAGATTAAAGCCATCTTAGAAATGCCGCCTCCCAAAACCTTAAAACAACTACGATCTTTTCAAGGAAGCCGGCATATCTTCGACGCTTTATCTCAAACCCGTCAGTAGGTGTCAGCCTTTCTCGCACTAGTTAAAAAGGACGCCAAATTTATTCGGGAAGAGAAATGCCGTAAGGCCTTCGAAGACATTAAACGATATTTAATGACACCTCCTCGTCTTAGCAGCCCTGGGCCTCAGTAGCATCGTCGATACTTTACACCGCGGCTCTAGACGACTCCCTGAGCCCTCGTTAGCCTGTGTCAATGATGAGGGTAAAGAAAATGCTCTTTACTACTTAAGCCGTCGTTTACTCCCGACGGAAGTAAGGTATCCCGCAATCGAAAAGCATTGTTCGGCCTCGATCTTCGCCGCTCAAAAGCTCGAGCACTACATGCTTTCTCATAAGGTCAACTTGATTTCGAAGTTTAATCCATCGCAATACTCGATGACTCGTCCAACACTTTCCGGCAGTACTTGCCGCATGGTCACATGATATTATCGCAATTCGATATAACTTTCGTGCCTCTCGCGTGCCGTAAAGGGACAAGTCTTAGCAGACTTCCTCGCAAAGACACCCTTTCGCCGCCGAATCTCCTCTCAACGACGATCCGCTGATGAACAAATAATGAACCTAGAAGACCTCGACGATCGACGTTGGGAATTATATTTCGACGGGAGCATCTTCAAAGACACAAAGACGAAGAATCGCAAGTGATAAGTGCCCGTGAGGCAGAATCGGGCTAATCTTTATAACACCGGAGCTGGGGATGTTAAGATACTCCTACCACTCGACGTAACCGTGTACAAACAACGGCTGAATACGAAGCCCTCATAACGGGATTGGAATTAACTATTCAAATCGGGATACAGTACATCAACATCTACGGGATTCACGCTTAATCATTCAACAGATCGCCGACAATACGAATTTTAAGCCAAGACTCGAACAATACTTCCAAGATGCCATACAAATTGTTGGAATGCATTCCAAATGTGACAATCTACAAAATTCCTAGAAAAGAGAATGCTTTAGCGGATGCTTTAGCCCGTCTCGCAAAAGAATTTGCCTCGTTTGCAAGATGAATCAAGGAAGTGTCGCTCACTTGACGTCAGTCCTATCACAACTCGACATAGACACAATACACAAATCAACGAAAAGAAAAAGAATCAACATAAGAAGTGATTTAAAAACACGTAAGATCAAGCGATGACCGATCGATAGACTACCCGCAAACAGAAAACTACTGTGACGATAGGTCGCTAGCTCATCGCATCAAGAAAAGAACTCCGTCCTACGCATTAATAAACAACACATTATACGTAAGGTCTTTCGATCAAATGCGGCTAAGGTGCCTAGCGTGTCCGAGGCCCGTGAAATTGTTAAAGAGGTGCATTCGTGACTCCGTGGCGCTCACCACGGTCCAAAGATGAAAATGAAAATTAAAAGACTAGGTACTACCGGCCCTCGATGATGACCGACCGCATGAAAATCGCCAAGAGCCGTCACCAATGCCAAGTGCACGGAGTGGTTCTACACCAACCTCCAAATGTGCTACACCCGACAATCGCGTCGCGGCCATTCGAATGTCGGGCACGTATATACATGGGTCCGATGTAACCACCATCTTCAAAAGGACATCGTTTCATTCTTGCAGCGTACAGATTACTTTTCCAAGTGGCAGGCAAGCTCCACTTAGAGAAGTGAAAGCACACCACGTGCTACGCTTTTCAAGAACCAAGTTGTCTACCGTTTCGGAGTGCCGCGCAGGATCATCTCGTATAACGGCCAGCATTCGAAGCACACAAATCAACAATTTTGTCGGAGACACGGAATCGACCGGCGATACTCAACAATTTACTACCCAAGAGCGAACGGCCTCGCCGAGGCTTTTAATAAAACTCTGTTCAAATCTTAAAGAAAACCCTGGACGATAATAAGAGAAATCGGCACGAGAAATTGTTAGAAGCCTTACGGCCTACCGGACAACCTTCGTAACTCCTACTCAAGCTACACCTTACGCTCCGGTGTATGGGTCCGAGGCAAGTGTTACCTTGTGAGGTTCAACTTCCTTCACTCGTAATTGCAGCTGCAAACAAGATCACGACGAAGAAAACGCCAGACTACGACTCGAAGAATCGGAAAGCTCGAAGGGAAAAGACTTCGCAAGACAACATGAATTTAGAACTATACCAAGCTAAGATGGTTCAAGCCCATGACAACCGGTCCGCCCAAGAACCTTCAAAGTTGGTGATTTAGTTCTCGTTCTCAAGAGACCTATTCTCGCACACCGCAAGATAGGAGGAAAATTCGAACCCACTCGGGAAGGACCGTTCGTGGTCAAGCAAAGATACTCGTGAGGTTCCTACCGCACTAGTGAATCGCCGTGAGAACGACATACGCTTCCGATCAACTGACGATACTTGAAAAAAGTATTACGCTACCCGATGTTTCGAAGGAATGAATTCTTCATCCCTAAGAAACACGGTGAAGTAATTACTTATGATTGGGTCCGAACCCAAAAATAATAAAATGTGCTAAAATAAATAAACGATAATAAAGTTTTCCTCGTTTTCTTCTCCAAATCAAAGTCCCTTTTCTGATCTTATCCTACTTTATTCCTGATAAAATATAAGAATAATAAAAAATATATCTTTAATAAACATTTTCTTAATGTTCTTGTTCTTAAGTACAACCCCCGATCCTTTTCCTCGTCTTTTCGCAGGAAATGTCGAACGGGCGGCCGGGTCTTGAACTTTAAGAATGGCGTAAGCCTCGCACTCGATGAAAAGAGGGTGAAAGATGGAGCGATAATCGAGATCGACTCGCATTTCGCACCAGCAGAGCCTACAAGACGAGGAAAGTGACCGGGTCCCAGCTAACCGAGAAGAACTCGCCTGGACAGTACAAGGATGAAAGTGGGTGGCCCAAGCCACCAATCCAACAACAAGAAAAGAAAGGCAAATACCGAAGAAGACAAGAAAATGAAGTCCGTAATCGCTACAAATGGAGGGCAAGCTTGTCGCCGCCGCGCCCACGAGATTCAAGAAGTTCGGAGAGCTACTCTCATGACCACGCAACGAAGAAATAAGAATCGCCGTATCCGTAAAATGTTAACAAAACTAGTCACGACCGACCGCGACGAGACACTCGCTAATGCCGCACTCACATTTCAAGGACACCGGCTCACCAGAACTCGAAGAAAGGAGGCCACCTCCTAGAATAACAGTAAAGAACCGTGGAAATCTCCGTAAGATCGAAGAAAGAAGGCTACCACGCCACCGGATAGAACCACCGCCAGCTGCATGACCTTGCTGCAGAAGCAACCCCGGGGATGTCCCGACATGCATCATCCCCGAGGAGCCGAGGTATGCAGGGGAACGTGAAGGGATTGAACCATATATCCCACAATATGTCACAAGGCCTCGCCATCCGCAGATCATTCCGAATACGAGCCGGAGAGGATGCGAATGTTGAAAAGAAAACTTTCGAATACTTCGAGAGAATTAAAGGAAGAAGAATCAACATACTGAAGGCCTCGAGCTACACACCGACGTATTCTCGCAGTATGAACAACAAGAAATCGTGGATCGTATCCGGATCCGAAAAGAATGGGCCGAGCAGCCGCCCGAGGGAAAACACATACTCGAACCCCGGAGATGGATGCCAGTGGAAAGGAAGAATCACAATACAATGCGGATGCCGCTACAACTTTGTCGAAGACGTAAAAGGAAACCCACCGGAATACTTCGTCATGGGCAAGTAGATCCGATGCCATTAGTTATCAAGAGAATGGTAAAAAGATTGATAACATGGAGGGTATCGCCAGCAGATCGCATACCCACATACTGCATTATCAACATCTACAAACAGGTGACCGCATACCCCCACATATCGATCACCACGACTTCGTCGACCTTCGCACCGGCCTCTTCTCGAATGAGTGCAACATCATGTTCGGATCCGACCTCCGGATAGCAGGCCCGGTGAGTTCCGAGGGCCGCAAAGATACCTTTACCGGTGGGTTCCGTCATGATATTGCAAGGTAACGGAGCGTATATCGCAAAGCATCGCATACCAGAGTGCCAGTGGAGCGAATCTCGCTACTTTCGTGAGGATGGACGACAAGAAAATACCTTACCATTTCCAACCGTATCCGGAGCTAGAGAACCTCCGCCTTACGAGCCGTGAGTTACATGGGAAATATCACACCTCCAATGTACATCCACTCGCATCCCTGCTAAGGATGGCTTGGAAGGTGATGTTATCGACTATGTACCTCACTATTCGACATGGATTTTCGATGATGATTCTTTTCGATGGATCAACAAAGATCATACACAAACTGCGTTTCGAGTCTACATGGATTGTATGAAATATATTCCGCATCGAGTCAGTACGACGTATTTTCAACATGATTGGAATGAAAGTGACCATGTCACGTTTTCGGCCTTCACCTCTTTTGTGCAAATTGATTGGGAAACGCCATTAAAGTTAAATGAACTTCAAACAAAGAACAGAAAAGAAATAAAAAAAAAAAGAGAATAAAAGAAAACTTTCCTTAAATCTTAAAAAATGACAAATACCAAGTTCACATGAACATTAAATAAACAACAAAATAAAATTTGAACCATTAAAAGACAAACGAAATCAACATGAATGGTAAATCAAATCACTAAGCAAATTCTCAATCAAATCTCAAATTCCATCCTTCCAAACTTCAAAATCAAATTTCATCTTTACAAATTTCAAATCAAATCCTCAATCAAATTCCAAATCCAATCTCGATCAAGTTTCAAACTTGATCGTCCAAATTTCAAATCAAATCTTAAATCAAATTTCAATCGAGTTCAAACTCATCCTTCCAAATTTCCAAAATTCCGAATTCAATCTTTCCAGGCTTCAAGTCTCAATTCAAATTCAAACTTTTGGGTCGAGGATTTTACATCCAAGACTGCACTGCTTTAGGATTCTTCCCTATTGCACTGAAATACATCAAATTCAAACTTTTGGGTCGAGGATTTTACATCCAAGACTGCATCGCTTTAGGATTCTTTCCCTATCGCACCGAAATACATCAAAATTCAACTTTTGGGTCGAGGATTTTACATCCAAGACCGCACCGCTTTAGGATTCTTTCCCTATCGTGACCGAAATACATCAATTCAAACCTTTGGGTCGAGGATTTTACATCCAAGACTGCACTGCTTTAGGATTCTTTCCCTACTGCACTGAAATACATCAATTCAAACCTTTTGGGTCGAGGATTTTACATCCAAGACTGCACTGCTTTAGGATTCTTTCCCTACTGCACTGAAATACATCAATTCAAACTCTTTTGGGTCGAGGATTTTACATCCAAGACTGCACTGCTTTAGGATTCTTTCCCTACTGCACTGAAATACATCAATTCAAACCTTTTGGGTCGAGGATTTTACATCCAAGATCGCATCGCTTTAGGATTCTTTCCCTATCGCACCGAAATACATCAAATTCAAACCTTTGGGTCGAGGATTTTACATCCAAGACCGCACCGCTTTAGGATCCTTTTCCTATCAGCACCGAAATACATCAAATCAAACTCTTTTGGGTCGAGGATTTTACATCCAAGATCGCACCGCTTTAGGATTCTCTTCCTATCGCACCGAAATACATCAAAATTCAAACTTTTGGGTCGAGGATTTTACATCCAAGATCGCACCGCTTTAGGATTCTCTTCCTATCGCACCGAAATACATCAAAATTCAAAACTTTTGGGTCGAGGATTTTACATCCAAGATCGCACCGCTTTAGGATTCTCTTCCTATCGCACCGAAATACATCAAAATTCAAACTTTTGGGTCGAGGATTTTACATCCAAGATTGCACCGCTTTAGGATTCTCTTCCTATCGCAATGAAATACATCAAAATTCAACCTTTCGGGTCGAGGATTTTACATCCGAGATCGCATCGCTTTGGGATCTTTTCCCTATCGCAATGAAATACATCAAATCGAATTCAAATTCTCGAGGTTAAGGATTTTATATCCAACACCACTTTGCTCCGAGATCTCTTCTCATCGCAACGATTCAATCTAATCAATTCAATTTTCTTTCGAGGTCGGAGATGTTACATCTAAAACCTCAAAATCCTAATTTTCATTTCAAATCAAATCCCTCAAATTAATTTCGACAAAACTTCAATCTAAATCGAAACTCCAAACTAAAATTTAAACTCACACATCAAAACATAAATCGAAACAAAATAAAGTCTAAATCAAAATTCCTCAGTGTCATGTGATTTGGGATTTACCTCCTCTTCCTTTCCCCAACGAGAGTTCAAGAATCTCCGGTTCCGTAGATATACTTGACACTCCCCGACGGAAACTCTTCTACTTCATCCTAAGTTCGTCATTCGGACATCCGTGTTGGTTTTGTTGATCGCTCGGCCAACACCAATACGCGCGTGTGCTCCGTCACTCACCACACCTATCGGGGGTCCATTTGTCGACCTCATTTTCGATGAGGTCTTCCTTCTTCTTTTAGTGCTTAGGATCTAGCCTTCAGCTTTTCCTTCGACTATCTTAGAGGAGTAGAATCGGGACCCACCTTTTAGAAATTCCAAACATTTCTAAACTCCCCGCAAACTCCACAAATTCGACCATAGACCCCTAATCACCTAGAGGGTTGAAATCAAATGTGGAAGTTTAAAGGATGAGTTCCTATGTGGCTCTTCGGGCCTGTGGACTACCCCTGCGGCCCTGGTCCGATGAGGGGCCGACTTACACACACTACACTTATACACTACACTTACACACTACATTTCCACACACTTCCTAAAACCACACCCATACCCAACTTGACCTCCCGACTCACGTAGGTGATTCACATGGATGGTCCTTAACCCCTAAGCTCTCGCAAGAGGGTTAGGAACAACATAGATGAATGCCTCAAATGAGTCCTCTCATGGCTCATATGGGCTTGAAATGACTTCATGGCTCAACCAAAATGACTTATTTCCACTTACATCCACCCAATCTTCAATTTCCCAAATTTTCAATTTTTGACCCCCGGACCCTACACCTACTAAACCTACCCAAAACCTTCGAAATTACCCAAATTTTCGCAAAATTTCCAAATTACCTAAAATTCTTCAAAATTATTCCCAAACATTTCTACACCACTCAAATTGACCATCTATATCCAAAAATACCAAAAATTCCAAGAAAACCTCCCAATACCCTCCAAATACCCAAAATACCCTTTCGACCCAAAAATCCAAAAATTCAAAAAAATTCCCAGAAAATTCCAGAAAATCCCAAATATTCCCAATTTCATTTTGTCCAACTACACCATAGGCCAATTTTGTCAATTTACCCTACTTTTGTCAAAACCCCCAAATCGACCCATTTTAACCCAAAGTGAACCCAATGTTAAACCAAACCTATCCAATTGACCCCAATTTTGGTCCAATTCAATTCTAAACTTCAATTCAACATTCCTAATACTAATTTAGACCAAATCCAAGTCCAATTTGATTGACATTTGGATCCAATTCCACTTTCGACCTTAAGGCCCATTTTTCGACCTAAGCCCAAACCTAACCCAAATGAACCCAAACCCCAAAAATCAAAGCCCAACCAAAGTCAAAACCTCTTTGAAACACTCCCATAAACACTTCTCAACAATAATTCTACATCAATTTCAATCCTAGCCCAACATCGGCCCAACTCGGCCCACTTGGACCTATATTGGCCCATTCACCAAAAGAATCCAAATCCAACCCAATTCAAGCCCAAACTACCCCAAATTTGCTTCAAGTTACTCATGACACATCCATGAGCTAAACCCAACAATTATTTGGCCCAACCTTTTACAAAAATTTCATCCATGAACACATTCATAAACTTAAAAACCCACTTCCCTTAAACCCTTCTAAAAGCCCATTTCCTTCAAAATTCAAAAGCCCATATCTACCCTAAAGCCCACATGACATCTCCATTTGTCATCCATTTAATTAAATCCATTACCTAAGTCCTAAAATCATCATTGAATTATTCCAAATGAAGCTTCATCCAAATTCCCATCAAATTACCAAAAATTTCTTAAAACCCATTTTTATGAAATCGACTCAACTTTCCCCAAGCCAAAGACAAGCCATGCAAGCCATCGACAAGCCACATGAAGCCATGGGAGGCTTGACATGTGACCATGCCATTAATGGTAAAAGGAGGGGCTCCTTTCCTAATCTTTCATTAAGCCTTTTTTACCTTAAGCATGTCACACACTAAACCATGTTTAGCCACCTCATCATGGATAGAGACCACACCACTCTCTCTTGGCTGACCCAACTGATCCTCTCAGCCCAAAATCAGGCCATGGGGAGGTGAACCCAACCCAAACCAATGGGTTGACCAATTTCAAGCCAAAATGACCCCCTCCCCATTCCATTTTAATTCAAACACTTTACACATGTCCAAACCCAATTGACTTCACCATTGCCAAGCCCCGACCTCCCCGGTCAAGATGGTGACCCATGCCCGCCGGCCGCCCGCCCGGATCGCCGGAAAACACCACACCCGAGAGCTCACATGTGAGCCAACTTTGGAATTCCACCTCGCCGAGCCGCTCCATGCCCAATGGCCACCATGGTCGTTCTTCTCCTCACCGCAGCAGACTCGATCCCAAGCCCTAACTCCCCCGGGAGGCCTCCCACCAGCCTCTATTTAAACTCCACCCTCTCGGCCATAAGGGAAGAGAAGCACAAACCTTGCCAAAACTCGCCAAAATTGTTCCGCACCCTTCTCCACTCTTAGAGCACTTGATCCCCAATGAGATCCCCCCGCCATTTCTCCTCCGTAAGCTCAATTTCGTAGTCGAAATTCCACCCAAAACCAGGACACTTCTCCACAAGTGAGCCAATTCCCAAATCGATTGGCTCTACACCTTCACTGCACTCAAGGGAAGGTGTCCACCATCAAAAGCCCCATCTCCGAGCCACCCAGCTTGCTCTACCCTCCAAGCTTTGTGGATCGGCTTGGTCGAAATCATATCCGGACAATTCCCTGCACCGTGAGACTTCATCCTGGAGCTTGCCGGACCCAATCGAAGGTGCAACAACTCTCGATCGAAGCCACACTTCTCCGAGCTAAGGTATGAGTTAACTCTCCATCCCGAGCTTCCGGAGATTCTCCATTTCAAATGCCTTAGTTTCAATGCATGTTAGCCGTATAGATGTGTTCGTCTCTTCAAGACGAATCCATAGAGTATAAGAACGTATAAATCCATCGAGAATCGAGTGAGATCTTAGTGATTTAGTGCTGGACGGCTCTCGAGCGAGAACACTCGGGGACGATGAACGGATGCCGTCCATTCGATACACGCGCGCACGGACGGCCAGGATCGCGCTCGGACCAGAGAGACGGTACGAGAACCGCGGGGCCCGGCCGCCGACTCGGGTGGCGGCGTCGAACGGGAGCGCGACGCGTGTGCGTTCGGAGTCGCCGAGGCCGACGCGGCGCCGCGTGGATAAATAGATAAATAGGGTATTTTCTTATTTATTTAATTCCCTAAACTTCAAAAATTCATATCTCTCGTGTAGGAAAATCACAAAAATAAAATAAAAATACCCTCTCGCTCGAGTGAAGAGAGGAGAATAATGTGGAAAAGAAATCACTTAATTTCATCAAATATTTTATTTTTTATAATTTATTTACTCTCTCGCATTATTTTAATTCTCCATGCATGCATACAATTCACCATGGCATGAGACCATAAGGCTTTTGAAGCCTCCGAATTCGGGAACATTCCCCGAATTTTCCAAAGTCGAGGCCATCCCTATGAAGAGTTCTTGATTTTTCAAGTTCAGTGTCACCGTTTTGAGTATTTTAATTCCAATGAATAGCATGTTGTGAAATAAATTCTAGGAAAATTTGGTGATGTTCCTTATGACCAGAGAACCCTAGGAAAAATAAGGTTTTGACTTAGTTCATTTAAAACAACCCTAATCGGCTTAAACACCCAAAATAGGTCTTTAATTAATTAGAATTAACCAGGCATCAAATTGACTTGAAATCAATTCTCCACTGACCTTTAGGATCAGAGGAATCCACCATAAAAATTTGAGGTCAATTGGACTTGGTTAACCCCACTAATTGGGTTGATTAAGTCACTTAGCCATTTTAAACTTTAAAAATTCATAACTTTTAAAATACTTTTCAAAAATTTACTAAATTGGTTTTGGAGCCTCTCTGATATCAGGGGAACCTAAGAAAATTAAAATTTCAATTTTTCTGAAAAAGTTGATTTTTAATAATATTTTAATATTTTAATAATTAAAAAAATAATAAAAATCACAAAAATAATAAAATTCACCAAAATGTCACATTTTAAATTTTAATCACTTAGGAACAAACCCCATATTTTTCCTAAGTCTATTTAGTGAGATATTAAATTTTAAAGCCCTAGGGTAATTTTAAAATTAAAAAAATGTATTTTCTAGCATTTTCACTAAAGTAATTACAATAAATCATAGAAAAATCAGAAAATTGCAAAATTTGCTTCTCTGGTTTCCTTGATATCAGAGAGATTTTTGAAAAATATAAAATCCTTTTTTCAACATTTATTTTATTTTTAAATTAATTAACACTCCAAAACTCAAAATAATTATAATAAAAATAATATAATTCAAAAAATCACCAAAATTGGTCCAAGTGCTTCTCTGGTCATTAGGAATGTCCCCTAATTTTCTTAAGGACAGAAACTTTCCCTTGGTCATGTTATTAAATTTTCCTTGAAAATCTCTATTTTCCACCAAAAATAATTATATAAATAAATTAAATACAGAAAAATCACATTTTCTCCTCTCATGTCTTTATTGATATATGAGTGAAGTCACATAAAAATTTCAAGTTCATCTGGGTTTAATTTAGTGAGTTATGAAATTATTAAGCTTAAGGGGTAAAATGGTAATTAAACTTTTAACCCTTAATTAAAACTTTAGGTTTAATAATAAAAATCAACAAGTAAAACATTTGATCTTAATCTGATTTGGATGATTGAAATTTAAATAATTAAAGGGTAGAAATCCATTAAATAATTTTAAAATGATTAAACTTTAATTAAATAATAGATTAAATTTGGAGGAATAATAAATCGGAATTATTAAAATAAGGGATATTTATTAGGAAGAGATTTATTCTTTAATTTAAAAAATCCCTAAACTAATTATATCATTAATACTCAATTTTTAAGTAAAATGATAACTCAAATTTAAAATATTAAAAGACTTAATTAAATTATTAAACTCTTTTAAAATTTTAATTAAAATTAAAAAATAAAGCAAATTAAAGATAAATTAAATTAAAATTAAATTAAATTTAAAAATTAAATTAAATTAAATTAAATTTAATAATTAAATTAAATTAGATTAAATAATTAAATTAAATCAAATTAAACAATTAAATTAAATTGAATTAAATTAAATTAAATTAAATAAATTAAATTAATTAAATAAAATTAAATTAAATCAAATTAAATTAAATTAAACAATCAAATTAAATTAAATTAAATTAAATAAATTAAATTAAATTGAATAACTAAATTAAATTAAATCAAATTAAATTAAATTAAATCAAATCAAATTAAAGTTAAATCAAATCAAATCGATTAAACATCAAATCAAATTAAATTAAATTAAATTAAATTAAATTAAATTAAAACTCAATTAAAATTAAATTAAATTGAATTAAATATAACATCACCTAAAAGAGAAAGAAAATAAATTTAAAAAAAACAACTTCAACACTATTCCAAATTTAAACTCTTTAACTTAAACCAAATCATTTGAATACTAACTTACCCTCGAAAGCTTTAGTTATTATAACTCCTAAATAAAACATTAAATGAAGTGTCACTTCACTCATAGGATATTCAAATGTCCTAGTTCATCGAGCAAGTTAACAAAACTTGAAATTCTTGGACGATTAATTCATTTCGTATAATTAAATTCATTTCGACTTAAAACAATCCTGAAATATTGAAAAGATGTTTAAGATCCTTCTTAAGCACTTTCTCAATATGATAGGACATTTATAAGAACAATTGAATTTGATTATTCTTCGATGAAGAAAATCGTCCTTAAACCAAAACACAAAGAACCTAGACGTCATAGGAAACGACTAGCTATAGGATTAGGAATTTGGTAGAAAACCATAACCTTTCCCTTAGCTTTACCTAGGAACTCGCTTAAATATGCTAATTGTGTTTTAAGTGCAGCTTGGGATGACTGGAAGACCCTTCAGTACGCATTTGTATTATTGCAATTTACTTTCCCGCAATTTATTTTCCAACGAATTTACATTATCGCAATTTACTTTATTGCAACTCGCGTTTATTTTTCTTGCATGATAAAACAACTGTTGCATGAAAACCTACACCTTTAGGATAGCCCTAAAACCGAAACCAAAATTAAGTTAAAAGTCATTGCAAGATAAAATTCACCGCCACAACATTTCAAAATATAAAACAACTCAAAATTTAATCACAAACAGTAACACAAAACTACAATTACAACTAAATTAAAACGTCCTCGTTGGATGATCGGGAATACCTCGGATGATGTAACCTACGTGTTGCTAACGGGATTTCCTACGTGTCTAAATGAAAGTGTGGAACTCATTCGAATTGAGTTTAGCAAATTCATCCGGACTAAGTGAATCCGATAAAAATAATGATGCCGAAGGATGGAACCGTGGGATCTTAACCTAGTGTCGTTATAATCAACTTTAAGATTTGTTTTAAATAAAACATAAAAAACACCTGGAAATTAAGATTTTCTCTAAACCAAAACACTTTTCTCAACTCCCGATTTATGATTTCTAAAACTAAACCTCCGCAACAACAAGGAGCTTGGAGCATGGTGGGCAAGACGGCCATCGTCATCGACGAAACCCGAGTCTACATCGACAAAACTTTCCTAGAATTAAATAACAAAGCCATAGGACTTCGAGGTAGTTTGCACTAGTGCAACATAAATCCTCAACTCTTCGTTAGGCATTTGCATTGCAAATTAAGCCCTAACCGGTCTTAGGATTCCGAGGTAGTCGTCTGATACGACATAAACCCTCACATCTTCGAGGCTATTTGTATGATTCTATCATATAAATATAAGCCCTAATTAATTAAAATTGACAAAATCAAAACATTAAATAGACATTAGGACTTTCTTAAATCCGAGCCAAACAATAGGATAGTTTGGGAAGTTGCCAAGATTCTTCTTGGATCCTCAGCTTCTCCTACTTTTCTTCCTTTGAATTCCCAAAACAAAATGTTCCAAATTTGATCCATTCCCTATTGAAATTCCAAGATTCAATCCTTTGAAAACTTAAACTTTGAAATTCTTGAGAGCAGAATTATTGATTATTATCGAGAGTTTTCTTAGGTGATTCCCGTCACTTAAGATGTAATTAACTATGAGGACTCGCCCTTATAGGGAATTTTAAAGAACCTGTGTAATATAAACCCCGTTTGATACTTTCATATTAAGCGTGGGAATTTGTCGACTTATAAAATTGGTTCGCGGACCAAACGGATGTCACAAAACTTCTAGTTTATTTGATCGAGCCCCACCATCAAGCGTGTGTCTATCCTTAGGGATAGATATACGGCTTGTGGTGCGGTGCTCGTTTATATAAACTATTTGGGGATGTGAGATCGGTTTAATCTCATATCTTAAAACTTTCAAATTTAAAAAATTATTTTCAAAATCAAATACTACTTTCTAAATTATATATATTTAAATTAAATTTAAAATAAAAATTCGCCGCACAACTTCTGTTAGGCGACCACTTTTCAAAATAAAACACACAACCTAAAAATAATGCCGACATACCTATCAACGACTCTATCCTCAGGACTTAAGAGTATGTTTTTTCTAAAGTCGTCGTGTTGATTCCAATGTTGAAGTCCAAGGGCATATGCTCAATTGGTCGAAGAACCATGGTGCCCATAACCAACCTTTGACAATTTGCATGATTTTGAGATGATTTGATGATCCATATGCTTAAATATGACATTCGAATGAGTGGGAGGGATCTGACTGT
>JAKZJZ010002138.1:0-19937 GCA_022702705.1 Papilionanthe hookeriana x Papilionanthe teres
AAAGATAGAGTGAGATATATGGAGAGAGCAATATAAAAGAAGATAGAAGAGGAAGTGTGAGAAGAGCGGGAGATAGAGAGATGAAGAGACATATAAAGAGGATCAGAGAGATATATATATAAAAAGAGGTCAGGAAAGATAGAAAAAGAGTGAAGATGAGAGACGAGAGTTAGGTAGGGAAGGATGGATTCAAGATAGGAGAGAGAGGGTGAGTGAGTGAAGAGTGTGATTGAAGAGAGCTGGCGATAGTGGGAAAGAGTAGAAGAAATTGAGAGAAATACTTTAGTGAGAGAGGTAGGAATGGATAAATTGAATGGAGAGAAGGAGGATAAGAGAGAGAGAGAGAGAGAAAGGGAGATAATGAGAGTGAGATTGAGGTAGCGAGAAGTGAGTGAGAGCAAGAGAGAGAATATGGGTGAGAGAGAGTGTGAGAAAGAGAAGAGTTTCATGAGCGAGCGAGAGAGAGATGGAGTGCAGGAGAGAGGGTGGCATGAAGGAAGAAG
This sequence comes from Papilionanthe hookeriana x Papilionanthe teres, assembly GCA_022702705.1. Lineage (NCBI taxonomy): Eukaryota > Viridiplantae > Streptophyta > Magnoliopsida > Asparagales > Orchidaceae > Papilionanthe > Papilionanthe hookeriana x Papilionanthe teres. The sequence goes on from JAKZJZ010002138.1 coordinate 504, forward strand.
AAGTGATTGAAACAGTGAGAGAAGAAAGATAATTTAGTGAGAACAATAAGGGCAAATAGAGAAGGCAACAGAGTAAGATAGAGCGAGAGAGAGTTGGGAGAGAGGGAGATAAGTATGGAAAGGTGGATTGAGAGCATAGAGAGAGCAAAAGAGAAGTAGAGAGAGAAAGAGAGAATGGCGTAGAGATAAAGAGTGAAGGGTGTGAGAAAGCGATTGAAATTAGGGGACAGAAGAGAGAGATAAAGAGGCATATAGAAAGTGTGTGTGAGAGACCGAGAGATTAAAAGAATGAGTGAGGCAAATATAAACGAAAAGGAGAGGAGAGGGGAGAGAATAATAGGGAGGGATTTATGCAAGAGAGCAGGGGAGAGATGGGGAGTGAATGAGAAGAGAGAAAAAAGTGAGAGTGACATCTAAGGCAAGAGTGAGAGAGAGATAATTAATAAGAGAGAGTGGTAGGAAATGTGAGACTGAGAGGAGTAAGAAATTGCAAATGAAACAAGGGAGGGAGAGAGAGAGAGGAGAGAGAGAATGAGAGTGAGATGGAGGTGGAGAATGAGAGAAATAAAAAAGTGAGAAGGAGAGAGAAAGAGAAGAGATCCATGAGAAAGGGAGAGATGGAGGGCACAAGAGGGAGAGAGGGAGAGAGAATGAGAGAAAGAAAGAGTGAGAGGTAAAGAAGAAGAAGCGAGGGAAGAGAAAGATGAGATAGAGAGAAGGTATTGAGAGCAAGAGAGTTGTTGGATGAGAGAGAGAGATGGTAAGAGAGAAAGAGAGGGTGAGAGACTGAGAAAGATATCAATATTGGGATGGAAAAAGAGATAAAGAGAATTAGAGAGAAAGAGTCAGAGGAGAAATGATGAGAAATGATGAGAGGGAGATAGAGGAGAGAGAGTGGAGAAGAGAAGAGAGAGTAGGAGAGAAAGGAGTTAGAAAAATTGAGGGGGAGAGCAAGAGAAAATAATAATGATAGATAAAGAGAGAAATAGAGAGAGTGATCAAGATTATGTGAGAGATAGAGGGAGAGTGAGAGTGAGAGAGATGGAGAATAGGAGAGGGTGGAAAAAAATGGAGAGATAGAGAGAGAGAGAGTGAGGGAGAGAGTGAAATCCAAAGAGAAGAGTGAGAGATAATGAATGAATGAAAAAATGTGATATAGAGAGTGAGAGAGATGAGAGAGGGAGAGAGAGTGCGAGAAAGATGGAGGGAAATAGAGAGAGCAGCAGAGGGGGAGAGGAAGAGGGAGAAGGTGGGAGAGAGTGAGGGAGAGTGAGAGCAAAAAATAGAATGGAGATAGAAAGAGAGCAAGAAAACAAGAGAAAGGAGTGTGAGAGAGTTTTGGGAGAGAGGGAGAGATAAAGAGAATAGTGAGAGAGTGCGTGTGTGAGAAAGGGATGGGAGAGAATAAGATAAGAGAGAATAAAACAGATAAAGTAGGAGAGAGGGGATGATGAAAAGGAGACAGAGTGAGGGAGAAAGATAGAGAGAATGAGAGAGAAAGGAGAGAAAGAGAGAATGGGCTAGATAGTGAAGAGGGAACGAAATAGATAGAATGGGAGAATTAAGAGATAGAGACAGATAGCCAGATAGTGAAAGAGAGAGAATAAGAGACTGGCAGAGTGATATAGATAGAGAGAGCGAGTGAGAGGGGGAGAAAAGGATAGAGGGAGTGGGCATTAGAGAGAGAGCGGGAGAGAAAGGAGAGGAAGTATAGAGAACAACAAGAGAGAGAGAGATTGAAGAGAGAGAAAGACAACAAACTGAGTGAGTGAAATAGTCTAAGACTGATAGAGAGATAAAAAGAGAGAGTGAAAGCGAGTTTAATGTGAAGAGGGAGAGGGAGAGGGAGTGGTAAAAAGATCGAGATAGAGATACATAGAAATAAGAGTAAGAGAGAGATAACAAAATGGGAGAAGGTTAGAGAGATCAAAAATCAGGGAGAGTCTAAAAGGCGTGGAGAGAGAGAAGAGCGAGCGAAAAGGGAGACAGATAGAGAAGATGAAAATAAATAGATATAAAAAGAGAAGAGAGAGTGAGATAGAGTGAGGGAATTAGAGAGGTAGAGAATGTGACTGAGAGAGATATATATCACGAGAGAGAGATAACAAGAGGAAGAAAGAAGAAGAGTGATTGTGAGAGTGATTTAAAGAGAAAAGGAGAGAGTGGGAAACAGAGATAGAGGAGAGTTGGAAATAGTAAAGGGAGAGCAAGGGAGTGGGGGGAGACAGGGAGGCTGGAGAGAAAATGGGGTGTGTGAAATAAAAAGATTGAGAAAGAATGAGAGGGAAGAAAAAAAATTTAACGAGGGAGAGATAAAGGAGAAAAAAAAGTGTGAATGAAAGAGTAAGTTAGAGAGAGCATTTGGGAGGGAAATAGAGAGATAAATTGAAATCAAGATGAAGATCAAGTGAAAAGTGTGTGAGAGAGGAGGAGAAAGGGTGAGAGGGGAACATAGAGAGAGAAATGAGAGAAAATGTGTGTGAATGAACATATAATGAGAGAAGAAAATGAATGAGAGAGGGAAAATGAGAGACAAAAAAGTGAGCGAAAGAAGAGAAAGAGTGAAAGTTTGAGAATGAGAGTGAGAGGGAGAGATGTAGATAGATGGTGAGAGAGAAGGATAGAGAGAGAGAGAAGACAGAGTGAGGGAGAGAAAAGTGAGATGAATAAAGGGAAATATAAGAGAGAGAAAAGGAGAAATTGATGGAGTGGTAATTATAAAGCAAGAGAGAGAGAGACTGATCAAAGCGAGGGAAAGAGTGAGACAGAGGGTGAGAGTTATTGAGAGAGAGGTAAAAGTTTATGACTGAGAGACAGGGAGACTGATTGAAAGTAAGTGGGAGAGAGAGATTAGTGAAAAATAAAGATTAAGAGAGTGGTGCTTGAGTAGAGGAGAGAGTGAGAGATAGATGGCGGGAGTCCCTTTCCCTCTCTCTCACTTTCTCTCTCTCCATCATTTTATTTCTCTCTCATTCTTCTCTCGTGCCTCTACCTCTCCTCTCCTTGCTCATTATCTCTTTAACTCTCCCTCTCCCTGTCTGTCTCACTCTCTGATTTTTTTTCTTCTCATGTGTTGTTCTATCTTTCTCTACCTTTCTCACTCTCCATCACTCATAAACATTCACACAACCTCTCTCACATTCTCTTTTGATTTCTCCCAAATTTTCTCTCTTCTCTCACTCTCTCCCTCTCACCCTCACTCTCTCTTTCTCACTCTCTCTTTCACCCCATCTCTATTTTGAAGTATCTCTGTCTCTCTGTATCTCTACCTCACTGTCCCTCTCACTTACTCCCTCCTCTTTCTTTCTCTTGCACTCTATCTTTCGTTCTTCCTCAGTCTATCTCTTTTTCATCATTCCCTCTCTCCCTCTTTATCTGTTTTACCCTCTCTTACCTTATTATGTCCCCTCTCTTTCTCACACAGGCACTATCTCTCACACACTCTCTCACGCACCCTTTTTGCTCTTTTCTTTGCTCTCCCTACCTCTCTTCTATCTTTTACTCTAACTCTCTATTTATCTCTCTTTCTCTATATATCACTTTCTTGTTATTTCTCTATTTTTATCTCACTCTTTTTCTCCATGTCACCCCTCCCTTTTTCCTTCTCTCTTCACCACTTTTTTTATTCTTCACTTTCTCTCACTCCCTTCTCTTATCATTTCTCTCCCTACTCTCTCTGTTTCTCTTTCCTTCTCTCTTACTCTAAGTCCCACATTCTCGCTCTTCCTCTCCAACTTTGTTTTTGTTTCAATCTCCCTCCATTTTTCTCACACTCTCTCCCCCGTCACTTCCCACTCTCTCCTCTCTTATTTCTCATGCTTCTTATTCTCTCACACTCTCATTCTTCTCTTTGGCCCTCACTTTCTCTCTCACTCTCTCTATGTCTCCCATTTCTTCCACACTCTCCCACTCTCCGTCTCTCTCCCTCCCACTCTCCCATTGTCTCACATAGTCTTGATCACTCTCTCTTTATCTATCATTATCACTTTCTCTTGCTCTTTCTCTCTCAATCTTTACTCTCCCCATCAACTTCTCTAACTCCTATCTCTCCGCTCTCTCTCTCTCTTCTCCATTCTCTCTCTCCTTTATCTCCCTCTCATCATTTCTCTCTCTATTTCTTACTTTCAATCTCTCATAAATTTTCTCTCCACCTCACTTTTTCTATCTCTCCATCACTCACACCCTCTCTATCAACATCTCTATCTCAATCTGTCCCTTTATCTCTTTTTTCTCTTACTTTCTCTCTCTCACTCATTCCCTTTCTTCTCGCATTCTTTTTTGTTCTCTCACACAATCTCACTCATTAATCTCTTACTCCCTCTCTCTCTCCCTTTCTCTCCTCTCTCTCTCACTCTCTTCCTCTCTCTACCTCTATCTTGCTCCATTATCCCTCCCTTTCTCCTTTATCTCCCCCTCTATTCCCCTCCCTCACTCTTTCTCTTGTGCATTCTCTCTTTTTCCCTCAATCTCACTCTCCCTTTCTTTTATCTCTCATCTCACTAGCTCCCCCTCTCTCCTCTCCTCTCCTCTCCTTTTCTCTCTTTATCTACCTCACTTCTATATATATATATATATATATATATATATATATATATATATATATATATATATATATATATATATATATATATCTTTCTCTTAGTTTCATTATGGCTTATCGTCTTTCCCTCTCTTCCTTTTCTCTCTCTTTCTTTCAAGCTCTTTCGCAAACCCTCTTTATCCTTCTACCCTCTCTCTCTCACTCACCTTCTCTTTAGCTCTTTCTCTACTTATTTGATTCTCTCTCTAAGTCTCTTACCCTCTCTTTCCATCCCAATCTATATCTCACAGAACCCTCTCTTGCTCTCGCTCCCTCTTCCTCACTTTCCATCCCTCACACCCTTTAACTGTTTTGCTCTCTCATCTCCCTCTCTAATCTATCTCTTATATCAGTCCTCTCTCTCTCTCTCTCTCTTTATCTCATTATTTCTCCCTCCCTTCCTCTCTTGTGCCCTCCATTTCTTTCTCACTCTCACTTCTTAATTTCTTTTTCACTATTTTTTTCACTCTTATCTACTTCTTTCTTACAATAGCTCTCTTACTCTCTCTCCGCTTGTTTTTTCTTTTTGTATCTTTTTTACTTTCTCTACCATTATTTTTCCCTCTCTCTCACTTTTAATAGTATCTATCGCTCTATCTTTCTATCTCTCCATCTATTTCTTCTTCTCTCTCCCATTAATATTCACTCTCTCGATCTCTTTCAAATTTCTCTCTGCTCTCTCTCACGGTGCTTATTTCTTTCTCTCTCACCCTATTCTCTGTTGCTCTCTCTCACTAACTTCTCTCTACCTCCATCTCACTCTCATTCTCCCTCCCCTTCTCTGTTTCTCTAACTCATGCCTTTCTCTCGCTCTCCCCTCTGTCTCTTCTCCCTCTTCTCACTCACTACTCTCTCCTCTCCTGAATCCATCCATCAACTCACCTTTTCTGTTTTACACATCTTCCCTCTATCTATATCTCTCTCAAAAACTGAATATTTGTCTCTTCATATCTCTCTTTCCCACTTCTCACCCTTTTTTCAAGCTCCTTCTCTCACTCTTCTCTCTTTACCTCTTTTTCTCTGTATATCTTTTACTCCCTCTCTCCCTCCCCTCTCTCTCATTATCTCACTCTCTCCCTCCCCTCTCTCTCATTCACTCATACTCTCTTATCTTTTCTCTCTCACCCTGCAACTCACTTGACCCTTCCCTCTCTTCTTTTTCTCTTATCATTCCCTTCTCTTGCTCTTTCTCTCTCTCTCGTGCTCACTATTACTATTTGTTTCTCTTATGCTCCTCCCTCCTTCACTCATGGAGCTCCTCTTTATCCTTCACTCCACCTCTATCTCACTCTCATTCACCCTTCTTCCCTCTCCCTCTCCAAGTCTTATCTTCCTTCTCGTTCTCTCTTCACTCTCTCTTCTCACTAATTTCCTCTCTCTCCTTCTGTCTTGATTACATCAATCCCTCCCTCTCACTTTTCTCCTCACATTTTTTTTATCTGCCTCAATCTTTCTTATCTATCTTTGTCTCACATTTTCTACTTTATCGCTTCATCTTTCTCTCTCTCTCTCTCTCTCTTTCAAGCTCTTTCTCATACTCTTCTCTCTCCTTCTACCACTAGTTCTCTCTACTTTTATTTTTCACTCTCTATATCTCTCAATCTCCCTTTCCATCCCAATATCTATCTTACTCTTGCTTTCTCCCTCACACACTCTCTTCTTGTCTTACCATATCTCTTTATCTCATCAAACAACTCTTCCACTCTCTTTATCTTCTCTCTATATCATCATTCTCTTCCCTCGCTTCTTCTACCCTCTCTCACTCTTTCTTGTTATCATTATCTCTCCCTCTCCCTCTCGTGCCCTCCATCACTCCCTCTGTCTAGGATCTCTGCTCTTTCTCTCTCTCACTCTTTTATTTCTCCCTCACTCTCCACCTCCCTCTCGCTCTCCCTCTCCCTCACTCATTTCATTTGCTTTTTCTACCTCTTTCTTTCACTCTCACCTTTCCTACCATTCTCTCATATGAATTATCTCTCTATCTTTCACTCTTGACCACTCACTCCCTCTTTTCTCTCTCATCCCACTCACTGCTCATCTCTCTCTTCCTCTCTTGAATCAATCCCTCCCTATCTTTCTCTCTCCTCTCCTCTCCTCTCGTTTCTCTTATTATTTGCTCACTCATTCTTTCAATTTCTCGGTCTCTCGCACACACTTTCTACCTGCCTCTTTGTCTCTCTCTCTCTTCTCTCTTTTTATGTTAATCTCTTTCTCACACCTTTCTCTCTTTATCTCTACGCTCTTCTCTCTACTTCTCTTTTGCTCTCTCTATATCTCTCACTCCATCTGTCTTTATCTCTACGCTCTTCTCTCTTTATCTCTACGTTCTTCCCTCTCTCTCACCCTCTCTCTCCTTCACTCCCTCTCACTCTATGTTACTCTATTACCCTTCTCTATTTGCCCTTTCTTTCTTCTCTCTAATTTATCTTTCTATTCTCTCGCTTCTTTCTCTCACACTTTTATTGTCTTATTCTCTCCCATACCTCCCTCTCTCTTTCCTTCCATCTCTCTCTCTTGCTCATGGACTTCTTCTCTTTCTCACACACTCTCTCAAACTTTCTTTATCCTTCTCACTCACTTGACTGTACCTCTATCTTACTCTCATTGTCCCTCTTTCTCTCTCCCATTCTCACTCTTCCCCTCTCTCTCTTACCCTCATTCCCTCCTTCACTCACTCTATCCATTCGTACCTCTCTCACTTGCTTCTACTCTTGCCCTCTCTCCTGTTCTCTCTTCATTCTCTCTCCTCACTCACTCTCCCCTCTCTTCTTCTCTCTTGAATCCATCCCTTTCTGCCTCACTCTGTCTCTCCTCTTCTCTCTCATTTATCTTTCTTACCCTCTTTATATTTATATGTCTCTCTCACCATCTTTATATGTCTCTTCATCTCTCTCTCTCTCTCTCTCTCTTCTCTTTCTTTCTTTCAAAATCGTTCTCACACAGTTCTTCTACCTACCTCTATTTTGCTCTCTTTATATCTCTCACTCTATCTTTTCATCAATATATATCTTTACATCCCCCTCTTTTCCTCTCTTACCATCTCACTCCCTCCTTCCTCTTTCTCTTTTGTCTTCTCTCTTTCTTTTTTCTCTCTTTCACACATTCTTTATCTTATCTTCTCTCCCTCCCTCACTCTCCCGTGCCCTCCATCACTCTCTCAGACTTAGAGCTCTTCTCCTTCTCTCTCTAACTCGCTTCCATTCTTCTCTCATTCACTTACTCTCTCTCACTTTTTTTCACTCTCTGTCTATCTCAAACTTAATCTTCCTTTCTCTCTCACACACACTCTCTCTTGCCCTCTCTTGCCCTCTCCCTTACACTCTCCTTTCCTACCTCTCTCCCTTGTGTATTCTATCTCTTTCTCTGCTATCTTCTCCTTTCCTCTCATCTCTCTATCTACCTCACCCTCACTCTATCTATCTCTCGCACTTTCACGCACATTTTCTATCTTCATGTTCATCTCTATTTCTCTTATTTCCTCTTTCTTTCAAGATCTTTCTCACACTTTTCTCACTCCATCTATCCCTTTCTCACTCTTTCTCTTTACTTCTCTTTTGCTCTTCTTATATCTCTCGCTCACTGATTCCATCCCTCGCTCTTGCTTCCTCCCTTGCTATATGTCTCTCTCTCACCTTGCAACCTCTCTCTTATCTCTTTCTCATTTTTCTCTTACCTTGTTCCTTCTCTCTATATCTTACACTTCTTCTTTATCTCATTCTTTCTCCCTCCATATCCCATGCCCCCGATATGTACCTCTCTCACTCTCTCTAGCTCTTCTCAATTAAAATTCATTGCCTAAACTTCTTCTCTCTCTTTTTCTTACTCTATCTGTTCTCTCACTCCACCTTTTTCCATCTCTCTCTCTTCCTCTCTTACCATATCTCTCTCACCCTACTACTCTTATTGCCTCTCTCCTCATTTCTCACTTTCTATCCACCTAAACCTCTCTATCTCTCTCTATCAAACTATAAAATCTCTCTGTCTCTCTATATTATCTCACTCATTCTATCATGCTCTTTCTCACACTATTGCTTCTCCCTCTAACTCCTTATCGCTTTCTTTAGTTCTCATTTAATATTTGTAAATCTTTTAACTCTCTCTTTCCATTTCTCTCCCTCTTGCCCGCACACTCTCTGTTACTCTCTCTTTCTTTCTCTCCTTCTTTGTATTCCTCTCTTATCATCACTCTCTTACCATGCTACTCTATTGCTCTCTCTCTATCTCATCTTTCTCTTCCACCAATCTACTCTCTTGCTCTCTATCTCTCTTTCTCATCTTTCTCTTCTCTTGCTCATTCTCTCTCTCTCTCTCATTCCTTATTCTCTTGTTCTCACTCGCTCCCTCGTTCGTGCCCTCTATATATCTCTCTCTCCCTTTCATTATCTACCACATTGTTGCTCTATCTCTCTGCATCTCTATAATTCCCTTTTTTATATATCATTCCCTCACTTTCCTCCACTTTATTAATCTCTTTCTCACTCACTGGTACTCGCTCACCTTAACTCCCACTATATCCATCGCTCTCATTGCCTGTCCCTCCCTCTAACTCTCTCATCTCTCTTCATCCTTCTCTCTTACCCACCCTCTCTCTCTTTCTCTCACACTCTCTATCTATCTCCCTTAGTTTTCCTTTAACTCTACCCCATCCCTCTCTCTTCCTCCCTCTCTCACTCCCTCCCACCCACCTCTCTCCCCTACTTCTTTCTTGCCCTCTCTTCTCTCTATCTCCCTCTTTCATCCCTATCTCTCCTTTTCTCTATATATCCGCCCTTTTGCTCAAAGTCTCACTCTTTTTCTCTCTATCACCTTAACTCCTCAGCTCTCTCTTCAATTGCTCTCATCTCACTTTTCTCTAGCTCTTTCTTTGTTCCGCTTCTCTCCCTCTCTCCTACCCTTATTTATAACACAATCACTCTCTTATTTTATTCTTTTATTTCTATTTATCTTTTTCATATCTCACTCGCTCTGGTACTCCTCCCCCTTCCTCCCTCTCTCTATCTTGTTCTTTCTCTTCTTTTGTCTCTCTTCTATCTCTCTCTCTCCATTTTTCATGCTATCTTTCTCTCTCTTTCTTTCTCTCTCACTCTTTCATTCTCTCGCTCTCTTCTCAATCTCTTTAACTCACTTGCTCTCTCTTTCTCTCTCTATCTCTTTGACAACACATACTTTCTATCTCTATCACTTTCTCACTCTTTGTTCTCACTTTCTCTATCACTTTTTCCCTCTCTCACTATTATTGCATCTTTCTCTCTTTATCTATCTCTTACACTGTCTCTCCTTTGTCCGCCCCTCTCTCACTCTCTCTTCCACCCTTTATTGCACACACTCCCCCTCTTTCTTTTGCACTCTCTTACTACACTTGGTATCTCTCGTTCTTGTCTATCTCCAATTTTCACTCTCTCTCCACCACGCATAAACACTCTCTTCTCCCTCTTTCTTCTTTCTCTTTATCTTTATCTCTTTCTCAAACTTTATTTCTCAGCCCTTTCTCTATCTCTTTTTGCCTCAGTCTCTCTCTCACTCTCTCTCCCTCCCTTCTTTATTCCACTCTCTCCCATTGCCACTCCCTTCATCTACCTCTCTACCTCTTTCTCTCTTCCTCTCTCTCTAATTCTCTCCCTCTTCCTCTCAGTCCCTCACCCCTCTCTCTTCTCTCACTCTCCTATTCTTCTCTCTTGCTCTCACCCTTTCTATCTCTCTCCCAATTCTTCTACCCACTTCTCTCTCTTTCTCACTCTCTCCCCCTCTCTCTTTCTCACTCTCTCCCCCTCTTTTAGTCCCTCCCTTTATCTTTTTCTCCCTCTCTTGCTCTTTCTGTCACTCTCTGCCCCCTCTTTTCTCTCTCTCACTCTCCCTCTTTGTCCTTCTCCTATCTCTCCCACTCTCAGTTCTCATTTAATATCCCTACCTCTTGCTATCTCTCACTTTTTCTCTTACACTTTCTTCACTCTCTATCTCACTTTTTCTTTAGCTCTTTATTATGATCTTCTATCCCTCCTCTCTCTACCTCTTTTCCTCTCTTTCTTTCTCACTCCCTCTCTCTCACTATCATTCTCCTTCCCTTCCTTTCTCTCGCACTCTATCTCTCCCTCTCTTGCCCTCCCTCACACTCTCTCTTTTTCCCTCACTCTCACTCTCTCTTTCTCTTTTCTCTCATTTCATTACCTCCCCTCTCTCTCCTCTCCTCTCCTCTCCTCTCTTTATTTATCTCACTTCTCTCTCTATCTATCTCTCTCTTAGTCTCTTTCTGCCTTACCATCGCTTTGTCTCTTTCTCTTCTCTCTCTTTCTTTCAAGCTCTTCAAACTCATATTTCTCCTTCTACCCGTTCTCTCTCACTCACCTTCTCTTTTTTTCTTTCTCTACTTTACTATTTCTCTTTCTGTCTCTTACTGTCTCATCTAGCTCACTCTCTCCCTGTCTCGTTGTTGCTCCCTCTTCCTCACTTTCCATCTCTCACGCCCGTTAACTGTTTTGCTCTCTCATTACCCTTTCTAATCTTTCTATTCTCTCACTTCTTTCTCTCTCCATCACTCTTTCTTTATCTCATTCTTTCTCCCTCCCTCCCTCTCTTGTGCCTCATATCTATCTCACTCTCACTTCTCAATTTCTTTTTCTCTATTGTTTTTCACTCTTATCTATTTCTCTCTTACAATAACTCTCTTACTCTCTCTCCACTTGTTATTTCTTTTATATCTTTTTTACTTTCTCTGTCACTATTTTTCCCTCTCCCACCCTCCCTCTCTCTCCTCTCTCTCTCACACTTTTCTTATTATCTCTCGCTTAATCTTTCTATCTCTCCATCTATTTCTTCCTTTCTCTCCCATTAATACTCAATCTCTCCATCTCTTTCAATTATTCTCTTTGCTCTCTCTCATGGTGCTCTTTTCTTTCTTTCACTCACTCTTTCTATGTTCCCCTCTCTCACTAACCTCTTTATCCTCCATCTCACTCTCATTCTCCCTCTCATTCTCTCTCCTCTCTTCTGCCCCTTCCTCCTTCCCTCACTCTCTCATTCCCTACTATCTCTATTATGTATTCTCTCTCTTTATTTCTCTAATTCTTGTCTTTCTCTTGCTCTCCCCTCTGTATCTTCTCCCTCTTCTCACTCACTAAACCTCTCTCCTCTCCTGAATCCATCCATCTGCTCACCTTTTTTATTTGCCACACCTCTCTATCTATCTCTCTTCAAACACTCAGTATTGGCCTCTTCATATCTGTCTCTACCCTTTTTTTTCAAGCTCCTTCTCTCACTCTTCTCTTTTTACATCTTTTCCTCTCTCTATATATGTTACTCTCTCTTTCCATCCTTATCTCACTCTCTCCCTCCCCCTCTCTCTCTCATTCTCTCATACTCTTATTTTTTCTCTTTCATATATCTCCATCAATTTCTCCTCTCTCTACTTTTATTCTCTCTCTCTCTCCTATATCTCCCTCTATTCATTTCTCTCCCTCTCTCCTTCTGCTCTCTCTCACTCACTTTTTTCCTCTCTCTCAACATCTATCTACTCTCTCCCTCTCTCTCATTCTCACTATTTCCCTCTTTCTCTTCTCTCGCTCACTCTTTTTTCTCTCTCTCATTTTCCCTCTCCCTCTCATTTCCATCTTCTCTCATTATTTGTTCTTTCTTACACATTTTCTCTCATTATCTCTCTATGTTCCCCTCTCTCTCCCTTTTCTCTCACTCTTCTCCCTCTCTCCATGTCTTTTAGACTCTCTCTGATTCCATATCTCTTTCTTACTATCCACCTCTCCCTTTCTATTTGCACCCTATCTCTCTCTAACAAGCACCCTACTTTGCTATCTCTCTCTCTCACTATTATTTTTCTCCCACTCCCCATCCCTATCTTGAAATCTCTCTATCTCTCTATATCTCTCCCTTACTCTCCCTTTGACTTGATCCTTCATCTTTCTCTGTCTTGCTCTCTTTCTCTCTCCCTCATCTCTCTTTCTCTCTCCCCACTTGCTCAATCTCACTTTCATTACTTATTCTCTCATTCTCTCTCCCTTCCTTGTTCGTTACCTCTATCTCTCTCTCTCCTACCACTTTGTTTCTCTATTTCTACCACTCCTCTTTTTATATCTCTTGCTTATTCTCTCTCTCAACCCTTTCTTACCCTCTTACTTTCTCTCTTTCTCTCTCATTCTTTCTCTTGCACACACCTTCCATATCACAATTTCTTTTTCTCTTTCCCTCTCTCTCCATACTTATTTTCTCATTTTTTCTCTCAAACTCTCTCTGGTTCTCTCCTTCCTCTTAGCCTTTCTCTTCCTTCCTCCCTCTCTCTCTTTACTTCTCTCTTTATCTATCTCACTCGCTCTCTCTTTTACCCTCTCTCACTTACTTTGTCTCTCCTTCAGCTTTCCCTCTCTCTCCCTCCCTCTCTCTCACTCATTATTTGCTCGTTCTATTTCTCTCCCTTTCTCTCACACACTCTCTTGTTGTTCCCACACTTGCTCAATTACAATCTCCTCTCCTGCTTGCTTTCTCTCCCTCTCTCCTGCTCTCTCATCTCTAGATTTTACTGTCTTTCTCACTCTCTCTCCCTCACACCTTGATCCCTTTCTCTCCTTCTCCCAGTTTCTTTCTATCTCTCTCTTTCTTTTTTTTTCTCTTAATGTCTCCATCCCATTATCCCTTCTCTTTGAATCTTTCTTACTTCTGCTTAAAGTTGCTTGCATTTGTCACTCTTCTCTATCTCCTTTTCCCACTCTCTTCCTTCCTCCCACTCTTTCTCTTACTATCAGTTTCTCTCATAATCTTTATCTCGCTCTCCATCGTGCTCACTCCCTCCCTCAGTCTTCGCTGTCTCTTCTCTTTCTCTCATTCATTCTCCCTCACTTCCTCTTTCACTCTCTTTATATTCTGCTCTCATTTATATCTCCCTCCATTCATTCTCTCTCTCTCCCTCCCTTACTCTTCTCACCGTATTTCTCTCCCTCTCACATCTATCTCTCTCTCACTCACTCACACCCTCTATCTCTATCTCTCACACAAACTCTCACTCTTTCTTTCATACCATCCATATCACTACATCTATTACCCTCCCTCTCTCTCTCTCTCCCTCTTCCCTCTTTCTCTGTCCCTCCCTCTATCTATAAAACATTTTGTATTGCTCTCTTCCCTCTCTCACCCTCTCCTCATCCTTTCTTCCATCTTCTCTCTCTCCCACTCTCTTCATATATCTTCCATTTCGTCCCTCTTTCTCCCTCACTCGATCTCTCATTCCTCCTTCCCATCTCCCTTTCTCTTTCACCGTCTCTACTTTCCCTCTCTCCTATTCTCACACACACACACTATCACTCTTCTCTCTCTTATACTCACTCTCTACTCTCGCTTGTTTCTACATCTCTGTCTCTCTTTTATCTCTTACTCTCTCTCACATTCTCTCGTTAACTCTCTATCTTACCCTCACTTTGATATATATATCGCTCTTCTCTTTTCTCCCCTCTCTCTCACACCTTCTTTTCCTCCCTCCACTTTATCTCTCACCCTCTCTCCCCCTTCACTAGAATCTCTCCCCATCCCTAAATTTGACTTTATCTTTCTCTCTCCCTCTCTGTCACCCTCTCTTCTCTCTCATTCTCTCTCTTGTTAGCTCTCATATCTCTTTCATTCTCACTTTCTCTCTTGCACACTCTTATCTCCCTACCCTTTCCCACACTCTCTTTCTCTTTTTTCTACATTAACTCTCTCACTCTTGTATCTCTCTCACTCTCACTTTTTCTCTCTCCCACTCACTATCAATCTATCAAGCTCTGCCCCACTTTGTGTTTACATCTCTCTCTTTTCTCTTTTCTATCCTTTTCTCATCCTCTCTTTCTCTCTTTCAATTATCTCTCTCCTTCTTTCCCTATCTCTGACTCCCTCAATCTCGCCCATAAGATCACCTTTCATTATATCTCTCACTCCCCTCTCTCCCTCTCTCTCTCTCCATCTCTCCTTCTTCATCCCTTTTTTCATCATCTTCATCTCTCTCTCACTCTCTCTCACCCATCTCACTCTCTCTCTTGCTCCTCTCTCTCCCACTCTCACTATCACTTTTTGTTTCCCTTGCTCTCCTCCCTTCCTCACTTGTACTCTCCATCTTTCTCACTCACACACACTCATGGAGCTCTTCTTTTATTTGCTCTCACCCACACTCATTTTTCTCACTCTTGTTCTCTACTATTCTTCGTTCGCTCTCTCTTCTCTCTCACACTCATTTCCTCTCTCACTCATACTCTTCAACTCTCTCACTCCCACCCACTTTCTCTTTCTTTCTCACAATCTCCCTCTCTTTTCTTTTCTCTATTTATCACTTATCAATTTTCCTTTCTCTTTCTCTCTATCCTTCTCTCTTTCCATCTCACACACTCTCTCTTGCTCTCTTCTATCTCTCTCTCCTATCTCTTTACTCAATCCTTTTCTCCAACCATCACTCAGTCTCTCTTCCACCCTATATCTCTCTCTCACCCTCCATCTATCTCTCTCAATATATTCTATATCTCCTTTTTTCCTTGCCCTAATCTATGCGTTCTAACTTCCCCTCTCTCTATCTCCCTCTCCACCCCAATCCAACCCCCTCTCCCTCTCTTCTGCTCTCTCTGCCACGCTTTCTTCCCCCTTCTCTCTCATTTTCTCTGTCTTTCTTTCTATCGCCATTGCTCTCCTTGATGTCCTCCCTCCTTTTTTTCAAAATCATACCTTCTGTCACTTTTTCTCTCTCAATCTCTTTATTTACCTTCCTTGCTCTCTTTTTGTCTCTTTCCTTGCTCTACATTTCCTTCTTGCTTTTCTCCTCCCTCATCTCTATCTCTTTCTCCTATCTCTCTCTCTCACTCCCTCCCATGCTCTCCTTCTCACTCTCCCTCCCTATCACTCTTGTTCTTTAGACCTATCTCATAATTTATATGTATATATATATATATATATATATATATATATATAAATATCTCTTCTCTCCCTCTCTCAAAATATCTCTTAGTCTCTCTATTTATTTCTCTCACTCACCTATTGTCTCCCTCACCTCTTTCTCTCTTGCTCTTCCTTTCTCTCTTTGTCCCTCTTCCCTCACTCTCTTTTCTCTTTATTTCTCTATTACGTTTTTCCCTCTTTCTCGCTATCACTCTCTCCTCAATTTCACTCACTTTACTCCATCTCCCTCTCTTTCTCACTCTCTATATTCTCTCTTGAGCACTCTTCTATTAGACTCTCTTCCCTCTCTCCTCTCACTCTTTCTCCTCCTCTATTAGCCACTACCTCTCTCTCTCTCATCCCTCACTCCCTCCCACTCCATCACTCTCCCTCCCTCCCTCCCTCCCTCCCATGCTCTCATTCTCTCCCTCTCTCACACTCATTCTCCTATCCTCCGCCCCTCTGTTCCTCAAGATTACTATCTCTTGCTCCATATTCATTCACTCTTTCTTAGCTCTGTACTTCTCTCACTCACTCTACCTTTATCACTTCCTCTCTTCAATCTCTCTATCTCCCTCCCTTTATCTAGTTTTCACTCTTTATTCCTTATCATTCTTTCTCTCACTTCTATTACTCTTTTCCATTACACTCACTCACACACACACACTCAGTCTCGTGCTCTCTCTCTCTCTCTCTCTCTTAATCCCACTATTCATCTTTATATCGCTCCCTCCATCTCTCCATCTTCGTCCCTTTTTTCATCATCTCTTCATCTTTCTCACTCTCTCCCCCATCTCACTCTCTCATTCCCTTTCTCATTCCCCTCTCTTACATCTCATTTCATATCTCTTTCTCACCTATCTCTTCTCAATGTCTCTCTAACTTTGTCTCGCTCTAACTCTCTCACACATTACATATCTATCTATATCTCTGATTTGCCCTCCCTAAATTTCCCTCCCCTTCCTTCCGTTTCTCTTTCTCTCTCTATCTTTCTCACACTATCTCACTCACTCTCCCTCTCTCTAGCTCTCTCTCTCTCACTCACCCAAAATCTCTAACTCTCTCTTCTCTCTCCCCCTTATTCTTTCTCTTTCTCTCCATATCACTCTCTATTTCCCTCTCTTTTCACCATCTCTCTCTCTCTCGCTCTTCCTCCTCAAGCTCCCTCTCTCTTTCTATCCCTCAATCTCCCTCACCTTCACAATCTTTGTCTAGTCTCCTTCCCTCTCTTTTGCTCTTAACATTGCTCATTCTCTTTGTCTTTATCTCTTTTATGGCACTCTCGCTTCTATATCTCTCTCCATCTCTCTTTAGCTCTTCTCCCATCATTCTCTTTATCACTCTAATTTTCCCTTTTTATTTTGATATATTTTTTCCTCGCTTTTCTTTCTAACTTCATCTCTATTTGAGTTTCTCAAGCACTCTATCTTCCCCCTCACTTTCTTTCTTTCTATTGTCAATCTCTCTCTATTTGTCTCACTCCCTTTATTCTCACGCTATCTTCTATCTCTCCTTACTCGCTCTTGTGTTTTCTCTGTCTCTTTCGTTCCAGTCTCTCCCGCAACTTCTCTCCCCTTTCTTGTTCTCTAACTTTATATTTCTCACTCTATATCTCTCTTATTCTCTCTTGCTCTTCTTTTTATCTATCGCACTTTCCCTGCCTCTCTCAATCACTCTCTCTCTCCCTCACTCTCATTCCCTCTCCCTCCTCACTCTCAATCTCTTGCCCCTTCTTTCTCCCTCATCTTATGTATTCCTCCCTCATAATATTTATCTCACTCTCTCACTCACTCCCTCACTTTTCTTTCTCTTCTCTCTCTATTCTCTCGCTTCTCATCTTCCTCTCCTCCTCTTTCTCTCTCGTATTTTCTATCACCCCGTCCCACTCCAAAACTATCTCTCTTGATCTCAGTCATTGTCTTAATTTATCTCTTTTTTTCCTGCTCTCACCTTCACTTTATAATCTCTGTCTTGCTTTAACTCTCTCTCCCACTCTCAAATGTTCTCTTTCCATCTACCTCCCTCACAATTTATAGCTCACTCTCTATTTCTCACTCTCGCTCTCTCTCTCTATTGCACTTTTTATTTCTCTCTCCTATGTCACTTTTTCTCTCTCTTATTCTTTCCCTATAAATGAATCTCTCTCTCATAATCATTCTTTTGCTCTCTCTCTCTTTCTATTTCATCATCTCTTTTTCGCTCATTCAACCATTCTATCTCATTCTGTCTTTCCCTCTTCCTCTCGGACACACTCTTACTCACTCTCTTTCTCATACATTTACACTCTCTATCTTGCTTTCTCTCTTTTCTCTCTCTTTCCCTCTTCCTCTCGCTCTAACTCACTCTTACACTCTCTTTCTTTCTCAAACACACACCTTCTAACTCGCTTTTTCTCTTTTCTCTCTCTTTCACACTTATCCATCTTTTTATCTCTCTTTCTTTATAAACATCCCCTCTACTCTTTTCTTATCCATCTCTCATGCTCTATCTATCTCCTTCTCTCGCTCTCTCCATCCCTCTCTCTGTCTCTCTTCCCCTTCTCTATCTCTCTCTCCTCTCTCTCTCTCACACTCTCTGTCCCACTCTTTCCTTCACTCTGAATCTCTCTCATAATCACTCTCCTACTTTCTCTCATTAGTTATCTCTCAACATTCTTTTGTTCTTTGTCTTTATCTTGGTCTTTCTACCTCTCTGTCTCACCCTCCCTCTCCCTTTTCTCTCACACTCTCTTTCTCATCTTATCTCTCTCACTTTTACTCTCATTTTGTTTCACTCTCTCTCTCTTCTCTCACTCTCGCTTTTATCTCTCTTGCTCTTCTTTATACTTTCTTTCTTTTTCTCTCTCTCACCCTTACCCACTACTCCTCTCTTACTCTCTCTTTCACTCCTCTTCTCACTCTCCTTCACTAATCCACTCATTATCTCTTACTCACTTTCTCTCCCTCACTCTCACATTCTCTCTCTCATCCACCTTCTCTAGCTTCCTCTATCTCGCTGATGTCACTATTTCTCTCTTTCTTTTTGTCACATCATCTCCTCTGCCCTTCTCTCGTCCTCACTCTTTTTCTCTTTAGTGCTTACTCTTTATCCCCTCTCTCTCATGCTCTTCTTTCTGTCTCCCCCTTTCTCTCCCTCTCTCTCCATCTCTCCTTGTCTTTCTCCTTCTCTCTCTTTAGCTTCCTCCCTCGTACTCTTGAAATCTATTTAAGGCTCACTTTTTCTAGCTCTCACTTTCTATTCTCTCTCTTCTCTTTCTTTATCTACCCCCTCTCTCCTACCCTTATCTTTGTCGTTCACTTTCTCTTCCTCCGAATCTCTCTTATAATTACTCTCTTACTCCCTCTCTCTCTTGCTCTATCCCTCTAGCTACCTCTCTCTCTCACTCACTATGTATATCCCTTACTCTCCCACTCTCCCTTTACCTCACTCTCTCCTTATTCTCTATATCTCTCTCACTTTCCCCTCTCTTACTCGCTCTCTCACTTTGAATCTCTCTCACAATCACTCTATTGCTGTGTTATCTCTCTCACTCTTTATCTCTTTATCTTTATCTCAATCTTTCTACCACTGTATATCCCTCTCCCACTTTTTTCGTTTGCACACTCATTCTCTATCTCATTTATTACTCTCTCTCTCACTCACAATCTATTTTGCGCCCTCTCTTTTCTCTCACACTTCTCTTTGCTTTCTCCCTTCTATTGTGTCTCTCTCCCAACCTTGCCCCCTTACACTCTCACCATCTCCCTTTACCCCTTTCTTCCCCTCTCTTGCTCTTTATTTGCCTTTCTCTCTCTCACTTTCTCATTCTTTCTTATTCTCTCGTGCTTGTCTCACTCTCTCACTTTCTCTCCCTCACTCTCAATCCCTTTTCCTCCCTCCTTTAATTCTCCCACCTCTCTCTCTCCCTCCCTCCCTCCCTCCCTATATCTCATCTCACTCTCTCCCACTCTCTCTCATCT
>JAKZJZ010002139.1:0-19934 GCA_022702705.1 Papilionanthe hookeriana x Papilionanthe teres
TGCTCGCCTTACTGAGTAGCTTCTCGAAGGATTTAATGGTAAAACCTTTAAGCATGAAAGCTACTTGACCGTTGATACTTTTGAGTAGTGTCTCAATCACATGTTGTTCCTTTAGCTGAGGCTCGCATTTCATGCTAAGGTTTCTCTAACTAAGTATGTAATCCACTAAGGACTCATGGAGCTTCTGAGGCTCCACTACGAGATCTTCAATGGAAATGTGATGCTGCGCGCTGGCAAACCTCTTAACAAACAAGTTTTCTTTTTCTATGAACAACTTTACTGACCCGTTAGTTATTTCAGCATACCAGTCAAAAGCTATTCCTGACAAACTGCTGACAAACTAACAGAAAAGTAGTGCATCGCTTCCTCATGTATTGCAACAATTGGCTGTAAAATGGGCGATGTCTTGGCAGGGTTTTTCGGTATCATCAAATGTATTGAAGGTCAGGGGTACAGAGCCTGTAGGATAGGGTACATCATCAAAATCCTCCGGGTATGGTCTACCCTTTGAAATTGATGCACCTCCCTTGGACTGGGCTAAGACCTCCCGAACATTTTGCTCGATCATCTGGTCAACATTTTTCTCTGGCGGATTAGAGGCTGGGTCTTTTTTCTGCTGTTTTTCTCCTCTGGCGGATATGATGTTGACCTCATTTTTGATGTGGTCTTCTCTTCTTCTCTTTAGTACTTAGGATCTAGCCTTAGGCTTTTCCTTTGACTATCTTAGAGGATTAGAATTGGGACCCACCTTTTAGGAATTCAAACCACTTCTAAACTCCCCGCAAACTCCACAAACTTGATCGTAGACCCCTAATCATCTAGAGGGTTGAAATCAAATGTGGAAGTTTAAAGGATGAGTTCCTATAGGACTCTTTGGCCTTAGGACCGCCCAGGTGGCTCTGGTCCGGTGAAGGGTCGACTTGCACACACACTACACCTACACACTACACTTTCACACACCTCCTAAAACACACCCATACCCGACTTGACCTCCCGACTCATGTAGGTGATTCACATGGATGGTCCTTAACCCCTAAGCCCTCGGCTAAGCAGGGTTAGGAACAACATGCGTGAATGCCTCAAATGAGTCCCTTCATGGCTCATGTGGGCTTGATATGGCTTCATGGCTCAACCAAAATGGTTTTATTCCACTTACATCCACCCAATCTTCAATTTTCCAAATTTTCAATTTTTGACCCCCGGGACCCTATACCCGCTAACCTACCCAAAGCCCTGAATAGCCCAAATTTCTCAAAAATTTCCAAATCACCCAAAATTCTCCAAAATCATTCCCAAACATTTTCACATCACTCAAACTGATCATCCATATCCAAAAATACCAAAAACTCCAAAAATACCTCCCAATACCCTTCAAATACCCAAAATACCCCTCTTAGCCAAAAAATCCAAAAATTCAGAAAATTCCCAGAAAATTCCACGAAATCCCAAATATTTTCAATTTCATTTTGTTCAACTACACCATGGGCCAATTTTGTCAATTTACCCCACTTTTATCAAAATCCCCAATTTGACCCATTTTAACCCAAAGTGAACCCAATGTCAAACCTAACCTACCCAATTGAACTAAATTCTGGTCCAATTCAATTCTAAACTTCAATTCAACATTCCCAACACCAATCTAGACCAAATCCAAGCTTAATTTGATTGACATTTGGATCCAATTTCACTTTTGGCCTTAAAGCCCAATTTGGACCCATGACCCAAACTTAACCCAAACTCACCCAATTCAATTCCAATTAACCCCAAATCTTTACTAAACTATCCTTGACATCCCCATAAACAAAACACTAACATGATTTGCCCAAAATTTAGACCCAAACCCCACTCAAATTCAACCCAAAATTAAAAGGCCCATTTTTGACCTAAACCCAAACCTAGCCCAAATGAGCCCAAATCCCAAAATCAAAACCCATCAAAGCCAAAACCTCTTTGAAACACTCCCATAAACATTTCCCAACATTAATTTTACATCAATTTAAACTCTAGCCCAACATTGGCCCAAGTTAGCCCAATTTGACCTACATAGGCCCACTTACCAATTAAACCCAAATTCAAACCAATTCAAGTCCAAATCACACCAAATTGACCCCAAACCACTCATGACACATCCCTAAACCAAACTCAACAATTATTTGGCCCAAGCCTTTACCAAAATTTCATCCCAAAATCCATTTTAAAATTCAAAAGCTCACTTTCCTAAACCATTTTAAAAGCCCATTTCCACCAAATACAAAAGCCCAAAATTGGCCTTAAAGCCCACATGACATTTCCATTTGCCATCCATTTAATCAAAGCCATTCCCTAAGTTCTAATCACATAATCAAATAATTCCAAATTAAGCCTCATGCCAAATTACCCCCTAAATGACAAATATTTCTAAAACCCTTTTTCATGAAACAAGTCAACTTTTTTTCAAGCCAAATGCAAGCCATGCAAGCCATGACAAGCCACATGAAGCCATGGGGGGTTTGACTTGTCACCATGCCCAAAATGGCAAGAAGAGGGGACCCTTTAATGATTCTCTTAAGAGTGATTAACCACTCCCATGTCTCCCCTAACTCTCGCTTAAGCTTAATTGTACTTGGATTGTGACTTGACCCCACTAATCAAGCCGATCCAAGTGATTTTCCCTTCAGACCCAAATTGGCCTTGGAGGGTGAACCCAACCCAAACCAATGGGTTGACCAAATTGAAGCCAAAAAGACCCCTCCCCCATTCCATTTTAATTCAGCCACTTTACACATGGCAATGGCCAATCGATTGCACAAACCTCTAACCCCGACCCACCCGGACCCGAGGGTGACCCATGCCTGCCGGCCACCCGCCCGGTCGCCGGAAAACACCATGGCCGAGACCTCGGGAGGAGCCAAACTTTGGAATTCTCCCTCGCCGAGCCGCCCCATGCCCACGTGGCCACCATGGCTCGTTCTTCACATGCCAAGAGCAGTCGATCCCAGCCCTCAACTCCCCCCGGAGGCCCTCCACCTCTCCTATTTAAACCCCTCACCCTCACGGCCAAGAAAAGTGCTGAACCAGACCTTACTAAAACTCTGCCAAAATTGCTCCAGATCATTCTCCATACTTAGAGCAGTTGATCCCCAGTGCCAATTTGCCCTAATCCCCACCAACAGAGCCTAATTTCTCAGCCAAAATTCCACTCTAAACCAGGAAACTTCTCCTCAGTGGATCAATCCTCAAATTGATTGGTTCTACACCTTCACCAGACCAAGGGAAGGTGTCCACCAGCAAAAGCCCCATCTCCAGGCCACCCAGTTGCTCCAGCCTCCAAGCTTCGTGATCGGGCTTGGTCGAAATCACATCCGGACAATTCACTGCGACCGGAGACTTCATCCGGAGCTTGCCGGGATCCAATCGAAGGTGCAACAACTCTCGCATCGAAGCCACACTTCTCCGAGCAAAGGTATGAACTAATTCTTCATCCCGAGCTTCCGGAGATTCTCCATTTCAAATGCCTTAATTTCAATGCATGATAACCGTATAGATGTGTTCATCTCTTCAAGACGAATCCATAGAGCATAAGAACGTAAAAATCCGTCGAGTATCGAGTGAGATCTTAGGGATTTAGTGTGGACGGCTCTCGGCGAGGACGCTCGGGACGATGAACGGATGCCGTCCATTTAATACACGCGCGGACGGACGGCTCGGATGGCGTTGGACCGGGAGACGGTACGAGAACCGCGGGGCCCGGCCGCCGACTCGGATGGCGGCGTCGAATGGGAGCGCGACGCGTGTGATTTCGGAGATGCCGAGGATGCGCTGGCGCCGCGTGGATAAATAGAAAAATAGGGTATTTTTCTATTTATTTAATTCCCTAAACTTGGAAAATTCATAACTTTGTGTAGGAAACTCAGAAAAATAAAAGAAAAATACCCTCTTGCTCAGATGAATCGTAGGAGAATAATGTGGAAAAGAAATCATTTAATTTCATCAAGTATTTTATTTTTAGTAATTTATTTACTCTCTGCATACATTTAATTCTCCATGCATTCATACAATTCACCATGGCATGAGACCATAGGGCTTTGAAGCCTCCGAATTTGGGAACATTCCCCGAATTTTCCAAAGTCGAGGCCATCCCTATGAAGAGTTATTGATTTTTCAAATTCATGTCACTGTTTTGAGTATTTTAATTCCAATAAATAGCATGTTGTGTAATAAATTCTAGGAAAATTTGGTGATGTTCCTTATGACTAGAGAACCCGAGGAAAAATAGGTTTTGGGTTAGTTCATTTTAGACAACCCTAATTGGCTTAAACACCCAAGAGAGGTCTCTAATTAATTAGAGTTAACCATAGATCAAATTGACTTGAAATCAATTCTCCACTGACCTTTAGGATCAGAGGAACCCACCATAAAAATTTGAGGTCAATTAGACTTGGTTAGCCCCACTAATCGGGTCGATTAAGCCACTTAGTCATTTTAAACTTTAAAAATTCATAACTTTCAAAATATCTTTCAAAAATTCACCAAATTGGTTTTGGAGTCTCTCTGATATCGTGGGAATTTAAGAAAATTAAAATTTCAATTTTCTAAAAAAGTTGATTTTTAATATTATTTTAATATTTTTAATAATTAAAAAATAATAAAAATCACGAAAATAATAAAATTCACCAAAGTGTCACATTTTGAATTTTAATCACTTGGGAACAAATCCCATATTTTTCCTAGGTCTATTTAGTGAGATATTAAATTTTAAAGCTCTAGGGTAATTCTAAAATTAAAAAAATTTATTTTCTAGCATTTTCACTAAAATAATTATAATAAATCATATAAAAATCAGAAAATTGCAAAATTTGATTATCTGATTTCTTTGATATCAGAGAGAATTTTAAAAATTATAAAATTCATTTTTCAACACTTATTTTATTTTTAAATTAATTAACACTCTAAAACTTAAAATAATTATAATTAAAATAATATAATTCAAAAAATCACCAAAATTAGTCCAAGTGGTCCTCTAGTCATTAGGAATGTCCCCTAATTTTCTTAAGGACAGAAACTTTCCCTTGGTCATGTTATCAAATTTTCCTTGAAAATCTCTATTTTCTACTAAAAATAATTATATAAATAAATTAAATACAGTAAAAATCACATTTTCTCCTCTCATGTCTTTATTGACATATGAGTGAAGTCACATAAAAATTTCAAGTTCATTTGAGTTCAATTTAGTGAGTTATGAAATTATTAAGCTTAAAGGGCAAAATGGTAATTAAAATTTTAACCCTTAATTAAAACTTTAGGTTTAATAAAAAATTAACAAGTAAAATATTTGATCCTAATCTGATTTGGATGATTGAAATTTAAATAATTAAAGGGTAGAAACCCATTAAGCAATTTAAAATGATTAAACCTTAATTAAATAATCGATTAAATTTGGAAGAATAATAAAATTGGAATTATTAAAATAGGGATATTATTAGGAAGAGATTTATTCTTTAATTTAAAAATCCCTAAATTTAATCATCTCATTAATATTCAACTCTTAATTAAAATGATAACTCAAATTTAAAATATTAAAAGACTTAATCATTAAACTAAAATTAAATCATTAAACTCTTTCAAAAATTTCAATTAAAATTAAATTAAATTAAATTAAAAATTAAATTAAATTAAGTAAATTAAATTAAAATTAAATTAAATTAAATTAAGATTAAAAAGTTGAATTAAATTAAATTAAATTAAATTAAATTAAATAAACAAATTAAATTAAATTAAATGAATAAATTAAATTAAATTAAATTAAATTAAATTAAATAAACAAATTAAATTAAATTAAATTAAATTAAATTAAATTAAATTAAATTAAATTAAATTAAATTAAATTAAATTAAATTAAATTAAATTAAATTAAATTAAATTTAATTAAAAATTAAATCAAATTAAATTAAATTAAAAATTAAATCAAATTAAATTAAATTAAATTAAGAATTAAATCAAATCAAACTAAATTGAACCAAATCAAACTAAATTGAATTAAATTGAATTAAATTAAATTAAATTAAATTAAATTGAAGTAAGTTGAATTAAATAACATCACCTAAGACATAAAGAACTCAAAAATAAATCTAAAATAACTTCAACACTATTCCAAACTTAAATCATTAATTTGAACTTAAATTAATCACAAACCATTCAACACCAATTTACCCTCAAGAGCTTTAGTTATCATAACTCCTAAACGTAATATAAAATGAAATGTTACTTCACTTATAGTGACATTCAAATGTCCTAGTTCACCGAGCAAGTTAACAAAATTCGAAAACCTCTGGACGATCGATTCACTTACACAATTAAATTCATTTCGACTTAAAACAATCCTGTAAATATTGAAAAGATGTTTAGGATCCTTCCTAAGCACTTCCTCAATATGATAGGATATTTATAAGAACAATCGAACTTAGTTGTTCTTCGATGAAGAAAATCGTCTTCAAACCAAAAACACAAAGAACCTAGTACGTCATAGAAATGACTAACTATAGGATTAGGAATTTAGTAGAAAACCATAACCCTTTCCCTTAGCTTTACCTAGGAACTTGTTTAAATATTCTAATTGTGTTTTAAGTGCAGCTTGGGATGACGGGAAGACCCTCCAGTACGCTTTTATTTTATTGCGATTTACTTTACGGTAATTTATTTAATTACATCGCACTTATTTTTCTCGTACGATAAAACAACAGCTGCATGAAAACCTACACCTTTAGGACGTAAACCAAAACCGAAACCCATAACTAAATTAAAAGACACTACAAGATAAAATTCACCTCCACAACATTTCAAAATATAAGACAACTCAAAATTTAATCACAAACAGTAACACAAAACTACAATTACAACTAAATTAAAACGTCTCATTGGATGATCTGGAATACCTCGGATGATGTAACCTACGTGTTGCTAACGGGATTTCCCACTGGTCTAAATGAAAGTGTGGAACTCATTTGAGCTTGAGTTTAGCAAATTCATCTGGACTAAGTGAATCCGATAAAAATAATGATGCCGGAAGGATGGAACCGCGGGATCTTAACCGGTGTCGTTATAATCAACTTTAAGATTTGTTTTTAATTAAAACACAAAAAATACTTGGAAATTAAGACTTCTCTAAACCAAAACACTTTTCTCATCCCTCGATTTATGATTTCTAAAACTAAACCTCTACAACGACAAGGAGCTCTGAGCATGGTGGGCAAAGACGGCCATCGTCGTCAGCAAAACCCGTGTCGACATCGCAGAAACTTTCCTAGAATTAAAACAACAAAGCCATAGGACTTCGAGGTAGTTCGCTCTAGTGCAACATAAATCCTCAACTCTTCGTTGTGCATTTGCATCGCAAATTAAGCCCTAACCGGTCTTAGGATTCCGAGGTAGTCGTCCGATACGACATAAACCCTCATATCTTCCATGCAATTCGTATGATTCTATCATATAAATATAAGCCCTAATTAACTAAAATCGGCAAGATTAAAACATTAAATAAACATTAGGACTTTCCTAAATCCAAGCCAAACAATAGATAGTCGGAAATTACCGAAGTTCGCTTCGAATCCGTAATTTCTCCTACTTTTCTTCCTTTGAATTCCCAAAATAAAAATGTTCCAAACTTGATCCATTCCCTATCGAGATTCAAAAATTCAATTCTTTCGAAAACTTAAACTTTGAAATTCTCGAGAGCAGAATTATCGATTATTATCGAGAGTTTTCTTAGGTGATTCCCGTCACTTAAGATGTAATTAACTATAGGGGCTTGCCCTTATAGGGAATTTTAAAGAACCTGAGTAATATAAACCCCGTTTAATATTTTCATATTAAGCAAGGGAATTTGTCGGCTTATAAAATTGGTTCGCGTACCAAACGGATGTCACAAATCTTCTAGTTTATTTAACCGAGCCCCATTATCAAGCAAGTGTGTCTATTCTTCAGGGATAGATACACGATTTGTGGTGCGGTGCTCGTTTATATAAACTATTCGGGATGTGAGATCGGCTTGATTTCATATCTTAAAATCTTCAAATTTAAAATTATTTTCAAAATCAAATATTACTTTCTAAATTATATCTATATTTAAATTTAAAATTCGCCGACAACTTCTGTTAGGCGACCCCTTTTTAAAATATCACACAACCTAAAAATAGTGCCGACAACTTCTGGCGACTCCGCTGGGGAAAATTCCTCTCTCCATTCTAATCGTACAATTCCGTTTTCAAAAATCGGTAGTGCATCCATGTCCCTTATGGATCAAACTACTCTTCTTTCCGTCGGGATACTATGTTCATTTCTACCTTGAACAAGTATAACCAACATTCTCTCGGATTTAGGAGCCACCGTTTAGACACCCCTAAACAGAGAGGTTCCGAGATCCTTTTACCTCATTTCTGAGGTGGGGTGGACCCCCAATAGGTGTTAGTTTAGGAGTGATCCTTCGAGTCGAGAAGTCTTGCTTAAGACTCTCTTTTCCCTTCCAACTCCGATTCAGATTCCTTACCTTCTCTACACCTTTGAACACTCCGTTCTAAATAAACAAACCCTCTAATAAGTGATTCTTTTAATAAGTGATTCCTTCTTATAAATACATGAACATGAATGAGTTCGGACTCTTTTCAATTCCTTTCTTTTCGTCCTAAAGAAAAGAAGCATAACTTGGGACTGACAACCAGAATCTACCCTGCAGAAATGGAAGCCCCGAAACTGATTTTCTCCTTCACCAACGGACTGGACCTCGCTGTCTATAAGGATGAGCTGCCCGACAATGGAATCATCCGATTTGGACAAGGATTTGAAAACACGAACGTCAAGATCACCGACGTCTCCCTCTTTGCACTGATGAACAAGGTATCTGAAGCTGAGGAGCCGCTGCTTGAGTTCAACCTTAGGTCGACCCAAGAATTCCCTCCTCTGCAAAGGATCCCGACTAAGAGGAGTACCGATGTCCATAGAAGGACCGTTATCTCTACCCCCACTGGTCTAGTTGTTTCTGCACCTACCCCGACTTTTGCCAAATCAAAGGGGAAAGAAATCCAGAATTATGATGGACCTGTTACCGTGGAGGGTACAGATCTTCCTGTAAGACCTTCTGTTTTCGAAATCGGGTCCAGTTCAAAGATTCCGTCACTGACAAAGACCCAAAGAAGAAACAGAAGTAGAAGGATCGCTAGAGAAGCCAGAGCTGCTGAAATTGCTTTCCTAGAGGAAATTCCAGAACTGCCAGAATATACACCGCTGCCTGAATACATACCACTCTTGGGAGGAAGCAGGTTTCATCCCCTCTCCGCCGCAGAAGATGAAGAAAATATTCGCAAGATTGCTGCCACATTACCACAGCCCGCATATTACAACGATAGCCGCAAGAAAAGAACTAGAACTACGCCGTTTGCTCGACTGCAAACTTTGGTAGAAAAGTTAGCAAAGAAGGAAAACTGCCCCGTATCGGAAATTCTACGAAGGATAGGGCGGGTGCCAGTCAAATCCCGTCTTGGGCCCCGAGTAGAACCCGCCATCATGACAGAAAAGCCAAGTAAAAGAATGAAGGCTAGTCCGCCTGTTGTCGTCTCAGGATTACAGATTAGGGAGGATACCACCTTCCAGCATTTGGCCGACAGACCATCTGGTCCTAGACCTTCTGCTGCCAGAAGGATGGTATGGCGTCCCACTACTGGGCAGTTGAGATTGAAACAGCAGCCCGAGAAAGAAAGTCTCGCCAGGAGACTTGAATCTGAAGAAAGTGCTACCGCGATGAAGGGGACTCGTGAGAAGGGGACCCGGCAGCTATCGCACGACAACCACGAAGACACACAAAAGCCCCGCTAGAAGATGCCATGGAAAAGTTGAGAACCGATATCCGACGATTGGCAAAAGAAAGAGAAGAAAAGTTCGGAGACGAGATTGATTCATCGGAATTCATGGACGACGAATACGCAGAAATCAACATGGTTGAGACACGAGCTTCATCAGCTTCGCAAGGTGCTCCTGCAGCCGCAGAAAGAGAGGAGCCAGAACTGATGAGAAGGCAACTTCAGGAAAAAGACGACACGATCGCTCAAATGGCGAAAAGGATGGAAGAGATGGCCGTAGCTCTGGCCACTCTCCAGAGTCAAGTACAACCACAAAGGGAGACACCCCCGGAAGTCATTCACATTGTAGACGGAGGAAAGGAGATTACGTCCGTCAACGGGGATGATCAACTAAAAAAGGATACAACACAAAGTATGATTCCTGAAAAGGATATCAAGAACTTGGTGGAACAGCAGGTGCGAGAAGCCTTAGCACAATCGAAGAGCGGGACATCCATTCGGACGGGTAGACCTTACCCAGAAGAATTCGACGCTGTCCAATACCCGAAAGGCTTCGTACCACCTCTGTTCAAGACCTTCGACGGAACCGGAAACCCCCGACAGCATGTGGCACACTTTCGTGCCAGTTGTTGCAATGCCGGCGGGAGCGATGCATTACTCTTCCGACAGTTCGTCAGCAGTCTGTCAGGAATCGCCTTCGACTGGTATGCAGAATTACCAAATGGTTCGGTGAAGACGTTCTCAGAGCTAGAGAACCTCTTCATCAAGCGATTCGCCGGAGCTCAGCACCACATCACTATAGGTGATTTAGTGGTAGAGAAGCAGAAGCCGAATGAAACTTTGGTGGATTACATACTTCGATGGAGGAACTTAAGCATGAAGTGTGAACCACAACTGCAAGAACAGCATGCAGTCGGCATTTTACTAAAAAGCATCCATGGCCCGATAAGACTTCTCCTCAAGGGATTTAATATTAAGACTTTCGAGAAGTTGTTAAGCAAGGCCGAAGCTTGCAAGAGGAGGCAAAGCAATTAAGTTTCACCGACAAAACAGATAAACAAAAGCCTCGTAAAGACTTTTGAAAAGAAATCCGGATCGTTGCAAGCAGCTGACAAAGGCAAGCAACCGATGCAAATACCACCGTAACGGCCGCAACGAACCACAACATGAATTACCAAGCAACCCCGGCCCAGCTATCACTCATCTCCGCAAGATGAACAACCGCCTCGTCCGCAACGTACATTAAGAGAGCCTTTGAGCAGAGAATATCCGTTCAAGAATGAAGCAGATGCCGAAAATGTTTCGTAGTCCGATGAAGACTCCGGATTTCCACCGCCGTAGCCTAAAAGACCGGAGGAAGTCAACAAGAAAGGTGATCCCAACTTTCGCCCTTACCAACCGGATGCTTCGGGCACAAAATAGAAGATTGCATTACCTTCAAAAGTTGGCTCAATGACAACCTCGCGGAAAGGGAATATAACGATCCCGAAGGAGTACATGAAGGAACCCCGTAAAGGAGGTTCCGTCAATGTTGTCTCGACCGATCCCATCATTCCGATAGATCCCTATACGACCGACGATGGATGGACTACCGCTCGGACGAGGTCTTCGAAAAGATTTTAGACAACATCCAAACCGCTTCGGTGCGAGCTTCAATTCGTAGTTTGAAACCCGTTAAGCCGGTACTATCACTTGCGATGGAAGAACCACCTCAACAGAGACGATCGAAGAAAAGAAGAAAATCGACGAAGAAAAGAAGACCGAGGCACCTAAGGCTAGACTAGGGGCCGCTTATCCTAGGATAGTTGTTTCCGATTCGGGGAGAAATCCCTCGAACCCCTGACTCTGTATGATTATCTGCTCACTTCGGTGGGATCATATAATGATAAGGGTGATGGCGTTGGCTACGTTTTGACCGTTTCTAACGATTACGTAACTAACGATAATCCGGATATCGATTTCGATACCAACGACAATTCTCAAATCATACACGATCTCGACAAGCAAAATAACGAAGAAGACATCCATCAAGGAGGCTACGAGAGTTCAACAAGCAACGAATCTATCTCGCGAGTTTCGAGGAGCTCCAACTACGATAGAGTTAGAGCCTTCGTACTCGAAGCTAATCCGAAGAGCCCGTCATTCCGATTCAAGAAGAGACACCGGCAAGCTCGACAATATATTCGAAGAAATTACGAAGTCAACTTAAGAAGTGGAAAAGTTCTACCTCCGAGAATGGGTCCAAAAGACAAAGGAAAGGTGTGGTTGTTCGAGAAGAACCAACCCCGGCAGAAGAAATACCCATTCGAGAAGAAGCAGAGACACATGAAAACAAAGTGGACTACAACGTGCTAGCCCATCTTAGGAAACTACCGACCCAACCGAGCATCTACGACGCTCTCATCTTATCAAAGGAGATGAGAGAAGCTCGATCAAGGCCTTACTTGATCCGGAAATTTGCTTAGCTCAAATGGCCGGAGATTCCTTAGATGAGGTTTGCTCGTTAAAGGAACAACGAGGTGTTACCTTCACTGACAACGACCTACTACTCGGGATGCACAGACCACAACCGACCGTTGTACATTTCGGCTACAATCGGGAAGTTTACACTCTCCGCAGTATTGGTGGATCCAGGAGCATCAATCAATATAATGAATCTTCGAACGCTAGCATACTTGGAAATTGATGCCCGCGAGCTCGAGGCGGACAAAATGTTATTAAGAGGATTCAACCGTAAAGGAGAAAGAGCCCTCGGCTCAATAACGCTACCGATGAAGACCGGTGACTTAGCAAAGACAACCGCGAAATTTCACATAATTGATTCGAAACGTCATTCAACGCTCTATCGGGCCGACCATGGATACATGAAAACAGGATGGTACCATCATCTCTACATCGCTGCATCAAATACTACGATGGAGGGGAACAAGTGCATCAAAGGTGACTTACAACCGTTCTCCGTACATGAAATTGGAATCCACGAGGATGCAACTTATTATGCACCACCGAAGAAAACGATCTTCTCCGCAGATACCATAACAAATGAAGCAAAGAAAGTTCGTGACGACGAAGAACTCGAAGTTCTAGTCCAACAGCCACTCACCACTCCCTTACGGCGAGATGGTGAAGGTTTCTCCACAACTCGCATCCGAGGTCGAGGCCGGGGACGAGGTCGTGGTAGAGACGTTAGGACGATCGGACGCAGGAAACCAACCATTAATGTCGATTGGGAAGATAGTTCCGAAGAAGAAAAAGAAATCAAACAAGAAGCAACGACAATAAGTCGAAGAAGCCGCAATTCGAATCCCTCTCGAAGATGAAAGAAATGAAGAATATAAATCAATGTACGAGAAGATTAACCACTATGTACATACTATGACCCTGACCCCGATCCATTCTAATAAAATCGAGGGTATGGAGGTCAAAGAGGTACGTAGTGGTGGTGCAAAGCCCATCAAATTCTACCGTGGTGCTTCTTCCTCCAAAACTGAAAATAATGTACACTCAAGATGCTACTTCATCGAATTAATGGAATTGCCTTTCGAGTGGTACTCTCCCCGTGTTCAAAATTTAATTCAACGTGGTTTCTTACCTAGACAATGGACAAAAGGTCAATCACAACGTTTTGAAAATTTATGGAATAACTCCGGTCGTCCACCCAACTCAAAGCATGGTCTCGGATTCGCACGCAGGATCAGTCGACGATACCGAATTTTGCTTGGTTGTCACTTGCGAATCTAATGAAAACCGCATGGAAACTACGGACGAACTCGAAGATTTACAAATTGGAGACGCTCCACCGTAATTCGAAGAAGAAATCAAATCTACGATAGATGAGTTAACATAAGTTAACTTAGGTACTAGCGAAGAGCCTCGTACCTACCTTTGTTAGCTCTCTTACTCAATAAAGAAGACTTAGAAGAAATAATCAAGTTATTAATGGAATTTAAAGACTCGTTTTGCTTGGAACTACGATGAGATGCCGTGATTAGCTCCGCAGGTCGCAGTCCATAAACTAGGAGTGGACCCTACTTCCGTCCCGACCGACAAGGTCCCGTAAGAATGCGTCTATAAATCGAACAACAAGTCATAGCCGAAGTTAAAAAGTTAATAGACGCTAAGTTTGTCCGTGAAGAACAATACCCGACTTGGTTAGCCAACGTGGTACCACCGTGAAGAAGAATGGTCGATCAGAATTTGTGTGGATTTCAGAGATTTAAACAAGGCATGTCCAAAGGATGAATTCCCTCTACCAATCCCAGAATTAATGATCGACATCGCTTCAACACATGAAATATTCTCGTTCATGGATGGATCTTCAGGATACAACCAAATAAAAATGGCTCCAGAAGAT
The DNA here is from genome assembly GCA_022702705.1 of Papilionanthe hookeriana x Papilionanthe teres. Classification (NCBI taxonomy): domain Eukaryota; kingdom Viridiplantae; phylum Streptophyta; class Magnoliopsida; order Asparagales; family Orchidaceae; genus Papilionanthe; species Papilionanthe hookeriana x Papilionanthe teres. The sequence continues at coordinate 14,182 of JAKZJZ010002139.1, forward strand.
GAAAAGCTTACAGCATTCAGAACGCCGATCGGAGTATTTTGCTACACCGTGATGCCATTCGGATCAAGAACGCAGAGCAACCTACCGTAGAGCAATGACAAGAATTTTTGATGATCTCATCCATAATCAAGTCGAATGCTACGTGGACGATGTGGTCATCAAAAGCAAAATAAAGGACAACCACTTGTATGATTCGAGAATTGTTTTCGAACGATTAAGACAATTTAACCTTAAGATGAATCCCTTAAAATGCGCCTTCGGCGTCACCTCCGGAAATTCTTAGGATTCGTCGTCCGACATCGTGGAATCGAAATCGACCCGAAAAGATAAAAGCCATCTTAGAAATGCCGCCTCCCAAAACCTTAAAACAACTACGATCTTTTCAAGGGAAGCCGGCATATCTTCGACGCTTTATCTCAAACCCGTCGTGTAGGTGTCACCTTTCTCGCACTAGTTAAAAAGGACGCCAAATTTATTTGGGAAGAGAAATGCCGTGAGGGCCTTCGAGGACATTAAACAATATTTAATGACACCTCCCGTCTTAGCAGCCTCAGCCTCGTGTAGACCGCTAATACTTTATACCGCGGCTTTAGACGACTCTCTCTGAGTCTCCGTTAGCCCTGTGTCAATGATGAGGGTAAAGAAAATGCTCTTTACTACTTAAGCCGTCGTCTATCGCCGACGGAAATAAGGTATCCCGCAATCGAAAAGCATTGTTTGGCCCCGATCTTCGCCGCTCAAAAGCTCGGCATTACATGCTTTCTCATAAGGTCAACCCGATCTCGAAGTTTAATCCATTGCAATACTCGATGACTCGTCCAACGCTTTCCTGCAGACTTGCCGGATGGTCAATGATATTATCGCAATTCGATATAACTTTCGTGCCTCTTCGTGCCGTAAAGGGACAAGTCTTAGCAGACTTCCTCGCAAGACACCCTTTGCCGACAGAATCTCCTCTCAATGACTATCTCGCCAGATGAACAAATAATGAACCTAGAAGACCTCGATGATCGACGTTGGGAATTATATTTCGACGGAGCATCTTCGCAGCACAAAGACGAAGAATCGCAAGTGATAGTGCCCGTAAGGCAGGAATCGGGCTAATCTTTATAACACCGGAGCGGGGGATGTTAAGATACTCCTACCACTCGACGTAACCATGTACAAACAACGAAGCGGAATACGAAGCCCTCATAACGGACCGGAATTAACCATTCAAATGTGGGATAACAGACATCAACATCTACGGGATTCACAGCTTAATCATTCAGCAGATCGCCGGACAATACAGAATTTTAAAACCAAGACTCGAGCAATACTTCCAAGATGCCATACAAACTATTGGAACGATTCCAAATGTGACAATCTACAAAATTCCCGTAAAAGAAAACGCTTTAGCGGATGCGCTAGCTCGTCTCGCAAAAGAATTTGCTCGTTTGCAAGATGAATCGAGGGAAGTGTCAATTCACGGACGTCAGGTCCTATCACGCACTGGACATGACACGATACACAAATCGAAAAGGAAAAAGAATCAATCATGAAGAAGGATGTAAAAACACGTAAGATCAGGCGACAACCTATTGATGCGACTACCCGCAAACAGAAAGCTACCGGATGATAGGTCGCTAGCCCATCGTATCAAGAAAAGAACTCGTCCTACGCATTAATAAACAACACGTTATACGAAGGTCTTTCGATCAAATGTGGCTAAGATGCCTAAGCGGGTCCGAGGCCCGTGAAATTGTTAAAGAGATACATTCGTGACTCGTGGCGCTCACCACCGGGTCCAAAGATGAAAATGAAAATTAAAAGACTAGGGTACTACCGGCCCTCGATGATGACCGACCGCATGAAAATCGCCAAGAGCCGTCACCGCGGCTAAGTGCACGGAGTGGTTCTACACCAACCTCCAAATGTGCTACATCCGACAACCGCATCGCGGCCATTCGAATGTCGGGCACCGGACATAGTGGGTCCAATAGAACCACCGTCGTCAAAAGGACATCGCTTCATTCTCGCGGCTACAGCATTACTTTTCCAAGTGCGTGGCGCTCCACTCGTAGAAGTGAAAGCACATCACGTGCTACAATTTTTCAAGAACCAAGTTGTTTACCGTTTCGGAGTGCCGCGCAGGATCATCTCGTATAATGGGTCGCATTCGAAGCACACAAATCAACAATTTTGTCGTGAGACACGGAATCGACCGGCGATATTCAACAATTTACTACCCAAGAGCAAACGGCCTTCGTCGAGGCTTTTAATAAAACTCTCGTTCAAATTTTAAAGAAGACTTTGGACGATAATAAGAGAAATTGGCACGAGAAGTTGTTAGAAGCCTTATGTGCCTACCGGACAACCTTCGTAACTCCTACGCAAGCTACACCTTACGCTCCGGTGTATGGGTCCGAGGCAGTTGTTACCTTTAGAGGTTCAGCCTTCCTTCACTCGTAATCGCAATTGCAAATAAAATCACAACAGAAGAAAACGCCAAATTACGACTCGAAGAATTAGAGAGCCCGGAAGGGAAAAGACTTCGCAGTCGCAACATGAATTTAGAACTATACCAAGCTAAGATGGTTCAAGCCCATGACAGACCGGGTCCGCCCAAGAACCTTCAAAGTTGGTGATTTAGTTCTCGTTCTCAAAAGACCTATCCTCGCACACCGCAAGATAGGAGGAAAATTCGAACCCACTCGGGAAGGACCGTTCAGTGGTCGAAGCAAGATACTCGTGAGGTTCCTACCAGCTAGTGAATTGCCAGGGAGAACGACATATGCTTCCGATCAATGGACGATACTTGAAAAAGTATTACGCTACCTGATGTTTCGAAGGAATGAACTTTCCATCCCTAGAAGCACGGGTGAAGTGATTACTTATGACTGGGTCCGAACCCAAAAATAACAAAAATGTGCTAAAATAAATAAAATCCTGATAATAAAATTTTCCTGGTTTTCTTTTCCAAATCAAAATCTCTTACCTGATCTTATCCCACTTCATTCCTGTTAAGTTCGAAAATATAAGAATAATAAAAAAATGTCTTTAATAAACATTTTCTTAATGTTCTTGTTCTTAGTACATGCCCCTCGATCCTTTTCCTTGTCTTTTCGCAGGAAATGTCGAGCGGCGGTCTGGTCCCGAACTTTAAGAATGGCGTAAGCCTCGCACTCGATGAAAAGAGGGTGAAGGATGGAGCGATAATCGAGATTGACTCGGATTTCGCACTCGACAGCCTACAAGACGAGGAAAGTGATCGGGTCCCGGCTGACCGAGAAGAACTGCCCGGACATGACAAGGATGAAAGTAGGTGGCCCAAGCCACCAATCCAAAGAACAAGAAAAGGAAGACAAATATCGAAGAAGATAAGAAAATGAAGTCCGTAGTCGCTACAGCAGAGGGCAGCTCGTCGCCGCCGCGCCCACGTAGATTCAAGAAGTTCGAAGAGCTACTCTCACAAAGAACGCAACGAAGAAATAAGAATCGCCGTATCCGTAAGATGTTGACAAAACTAGCCGCGGATCAAGACGACGAGGCAGCTTGCTAATGTCGGTGCATACACTTCAAGGACACCGGCTCACCAGAACTCGAAGAAAGGAGGCCAGCTCCTAGGATGACGTAAAAGAACCGTGGAAATCTTCGTAAAATCGAAGAAAGAAGGCTACCACGCCACCGGATAGAACCACCAATGATGCATGACCTTGTTGCAGTAAGCAACCCCGGGGATGTCCCGACAGTGCATCATCCCCGAGGAGCCGAGGTATGCAGGAGAACGTGAAGGGATTGAACCATATATCCCACAATATGTCACTAGTGCCTCGCCATCCGCAGATCATTCCGAATACGAGCCGGAGAGAATGCATAATGTTGAAAAGAAAACCTTCGAATACTTCGAGAGAATTAAAGGCGAAGAATCAATATACCTGGAGGGCCTCGAGCTACATACGTACGTATTCTCGTAGTATGAACAACGAAGAAATCGTGGATTGCATCCGGATTTGAAAAGAATGGGCCGAGCAGGCCGCCTAAGGGAAAACACATACTCGAACCCCGGAGATGGATGCCGTGGAAAGGAAGAATCACAATACAATGTGGATGCCGTTACAACTTTGCGGAGGATAGGAAGGGAAACCCACCGGAATACTCCGTCATGGGCAAGTGGATCCGATGCCATTAGTCATCAAGAGAATGGTAAAGAGATCGATAACATGGAGGGTACTCGCCAGCAGATCGCATACCCAATAGCCGCATCATCAACATCTACAAACAAGGTGACCGTATACCCCCACACATAGATCACCACGACTTTGTCGACCTTTCGCACGCGCCTCTTTCCCGAGCGAATGTAACATCATGTTCGGATCCGACCTCCGGATAAGCAGGCCCGTGTGAGTTCCGAGGGCCGTTGAAGATACCTTTACCGGTAGGTTCCGTCATGATACCAAAGGGCAACGGAGCGGATATCGCTAAGCATCGCATACCAGAGTACCAGATGAAGCGGATATCGCTTACTTTCGAAGGATGGACGACGTGAAGACACCTTACCATTTCCAACCGCACCCGGAGCTAGAGAGCCTCCGACCTTACGAGCCGCGAGTTACATGGAAAATATCACACCTCCAATGTACATCCATACGGCATCCTTGCCAAGGATGGCTTGGAAGGTGATGTTATCGACCATGTACCCCACTATTCGTACATGGATTTTTGACGGATACCTTTTGGATGGATCGACAAAGATCATACACAATCCGTTTTGAGTCTACATGGATTGTATGAAATATATTCCGTATCAAGATGTATGATGTATCTTCTACATGATTGGAATGAAAGTGACCATGTCACATTTTTCGCCTTCACCTCTTTTCAGTGCAAATTGATTGGGAAACGCCATTAAAGTTAAATGAACTTCGAACAAAGAACGTAAAAGGAATAATAAAAAAAAGAATAAAAGAAAACTTTCATTAAAAAAAAAAAAAAAGAGAATCTAAAAAAAAATGACAAACACCAAATTCACATGAACATTAAATAAACGATAAAATAAAATTTGAATCATTAAACGATAAACAAAATCAACATAAATGTTAAATCAAATTCTCAATCAAATCTCGAATCCAATCTCGATCAAATTTCAAATGTGATCTTCCAAATTTCAAATCAAATCTTAAATCAAATTTCAATCGAGTTCAAACTCATCCTTCCAAATTTCAAATTCAATCTTTCCAGCATTCCAAATCTCTATCAAATCTCAAATTCGATCTTCCGATCTTAAATCAAATCTCATCAAATTTCAAATTCAATCTTTCCGTATTCCAAATCTCTATCAAATCTCAAATTCGATCTTCCGCATCTTAAATCAAATCCTCAGCTCAAATTTCAAATCTCAAATTCGATCTTCCAGATCTTAAATCAAATCCTAGTCAAATTTCAAATCTCAAATTCGATCTTTCCAGATCTCACATCAAACCTCATCAAATTCAAACTCTCGGGTCGAGGATTTTACATCCAAGACTCGCACCGCTTTAGGATTCTCTTCCTATCGCACCGAAATACATCAAATTCAAACTTTTGGGTCGAGGATTTTACATCCAAGACCGCATCGCTTTAGGATTCTTTTCCCTATTGCACCGAAATACATCAAATTCAAACTTTCGGGTCGAGGATTTTACATCCAAGACCGCACCGCTTTAGGATTCTTTCCCTATCGCACCGAAATACATCAAATTCAAACTTCTGGGTCGAGGATTTTACATCCAAGA
>JAKZJZ010000214.1:0-64240 GCA_022702705.1 Papilionanthe hookeriana x Papilionanthe teres
CTACCCAAAATGCATGAATTACGAGAATTTTTGCAAAATCTCCAAATTACCTAAAATCTTCCAAAATCAATCCCAAACACCTCCACATCACTCAAATTGATCATCCATACCCAAAAATACCAAAAATTCCAAGAAAACCCCCAATACCCTCCAAATACCCAAAATACCCTTCTTGGCCTAAAAATCCAAAAATTCAGAAAATTCCCAGAAAATTCCAGAAAATCCCAAATATTCCCAATTTCATTTTGTCCAACTACACCATGGGCCAATTTTGTCAATTTACCCTACTTTTGTCAAAACCCCAAATTGACCCATTTTAACCCAAAGTGGACCCGATGTCAAACCAAACATACCCAATTGACCCCAATTTTGGTCCAATTCAATTCTAAACTTCAATTCAACATTCCCAATACCAATTTAGACCAAATCCAAGTCCAATTTGATTGACATTTGGATCCAATTTCACTTTGGGCCTTAAAGCCCAAATTTGGACCCATGACCCAAACTTAACCCAAACTCACCCAATTCAACTCCAATTAACCCCAAATCTTTTCTAAACCTTCCTTAACATCCTCATAAACAAAACACTAACATGATTTGCCCAAGATTTTGACCCAAACCCCACTCAAATTCAACCCAAAATCAAAAAGCCCAATTTTGACCTAAACCCCAAATCTAACCCAAATAGGCCCAAACCCCAAAATTAAAACCCAACCAGAGCCAAAACCTCTTTGAAACACTCCCATAAACATTTCTTAACATTTATTTTACATCAATTTCAACCCTAGCCCAACATTGGCCCAAGTTAGCCTAATTTGACCTACATTGGCCCATTTACCAAATAAACCCAAATTCAACCCAATTCAAACCCAAACCACCTTAAATCTATTTCAAATTATTCATGAAACATCCCTAAACCAAAACCAACAACTATTTGGCCCAAACTTCTACAAAAATTCCCATCCATGAACACATCCTTAAACTTAAAAGCCACTTCCCTTAAACCTTCTTAAAAGCCCATTTCCTTGAAATTCAAAAGCCCAAATCTACCCTAAAGCCCACATGACATCTCCATTTGTCATCCATTTAATTAAATCCATTACCTAAGTCCTAAAATCATCATTGAATTATTCCAAATGAAGCCTCATGCCAAATCACCCCTAAATACCAAAATTTTCCTTAAATCCATTTCCATGAAATTGACTTTACTTTTCCCAAGCCAAATGGAGCCATGGAGCCATGCATAAGCCATATGCAAGCCATGAGAGCCTCTTTACATGTCACCATGCCATTTTGGGCAAAAGGAGGAGGCTCTTTCCTTAATTCCTAAAGGTGATTAACCACTTCCATGTTTCCACTAAACCATGCTTAAGCTTCAATTGTGCTTGGATGGTGACTTGACCCTACTGATTATGCTTGAGCCAAATCACTTTTCCCTCGACCAAAACCGAGGCCTTGGGTGGTGCACCTAGCCCAAATGGGTGGGTTGACCCATTTAGGTTCAAATCTAGCCATGCCCCATTCCACTTTGGATCAAAGCCTTTACACATGTCCATGGCCGATTGATTGCACAAACCTCCGGCCACGACCCACCGACCTTGAGGGTGACCCATGCACAGCCGGCCGGCCACCGGGCCGCCGGAAAACACCATGGCCGAAAGTTCACATGTGAGCCAACATTGAAATTCTCACTTGCTTGAGCTGCCCCATCCCCGAGTGGCTACCATGGCTGATCTTCTCCTCACCGGAGCGGCTGATCCCGAGCCCTAACTCCCCACGGGAGGCCTTCCACCCTCTCCTGACTTAAACCCCTCACCCTCTCGGCCAAGGGGAGCCAAGCACAAACCCTGCCGAAACTGCGCCAAAATTGTTCCAAACCCTTCACCATCCTTAGAGCGAGTTGATCCCCGGTGTCGATTTGCCCTAATCCCCACCAACAGAGCCCGATTTCTCGGCGAAATTCCACCCAAAACCGGGACACTTTGCCACGGTGAGCCAATCCTCAGGTTGGCGGTCCTACACCTTCAACGGACCAGAGGAGAAGTTTCCCCTTGAAAGCCCCATCTCCGGGCCACCCGGTTGCTCCGGCCTCCAAGCTTTGTGATCGGGCGTGGTCACTTTCATAGCTAGGCGATTCACCGGACCGGGAGACTTCATGCGGAGCTTGCTGGGACCCGATCGAAGGTGCAACAACTCTCGGATTGAAGCCGCACTTCTGCGAGCCAAGGTATGAGCTAACTCTTCATCCCGAGCTTTTGAAGATTCTCTATTTCAAATGCCTTAGTTCCAATGCATGTTAGCCGTATAGATGTGTTCGTCTCTTCAAGACGAATCCATAGAGCATAAGAACATGAAAATCCATTGAGAATCGAGTGAGATCTTAGGGATTTAGTGTGGACGGCTCTCGGGTGAGAACACTTGGGGACGATGAACGGATGCCGTCCATTCGATACACGCGCGCACGGACGGCCGGGATTGCGTCGGACCGGGAGACGGTACGAGAACCGCGGGGCCCGGGCTGGCGACTCGGATGGCGGCGTCGAATGGGAGCGCGACACGCGGCGTTTCGGAGGCTGCCGAGGTTGACGCGGCGCCGCGTGGATAAATAGAAAATTAGGGTATTTTCTTATTTATTTAATTCCCTAAACTTCAAAATCCATATCTTTGTGTAGAAAAATCACAAAAATAAAATAAAAATACCCTCTTGCTCGGTGAACGAGAGGAGAATAATGTGGAAAAGAAATCATTTAATTTAATTAAGTATTTTATTTTTTATGATTTATTTACTCTCTGCATACATTTAATTCTCCATGCATGTATACAATTCACCATGGCATGAGACCATAGGGCTTTTGAAGCCTGCGAACTTGGGAACATTCACAGAATTTTCCAAGGTCGGAGGCCATCTCTGTGAAAAGTTATTTATTTTTCAAATGCATGTTGCTGTTTTGAGTATTTTAATTCCAAAAATTAGCATGTTGTGAAATAAATTCTAGAAATATTTGGTGATGTTCCTTATGACCGAGAGAACTCTAGGAAAAATAGGACTTGAGTTAATTCACTCAGATTAACCCTAATTGGCTTAAACACCTAAAATAGGTCTTTAATTAATTAGAGTTAACCAGGCATCAAATTGACTTGAAATCAATTCTCCACTGACCTTTAGGATCAGAGGAATCCACCATAAAAATTTGAAGTCAATTGGACTTGGTTAGCCCCACTAATTGGGTTGATTAAGCCACTTAGCCATTTTAAACTTTAAAAATTCATAACTTTTAAAATATTTTTTAAAAATTCACCAAATTGGTTTTGGAGCCTCTCTGATATCAGGAGAACCCAAGAAAATTAAAATTTCAATTTTCTAAAAAAGTTGATTTTTAATAATATTTTAATATTTTTAATAATTAAAAAATAATAAAAATCACAAAAATAATAAAATTCACCAAAATGTCACATTTTGAATTTTAATCACTTAGGAACAAATCCCACATTTTTCCTAGGTCTATTTAGTGAGATATTAAATTTTAAAGCCCTAGGGTAATTTTAAAATTAAAAAAATGTATTTTCTAGCATTTTCACTAAAATAATTATTATAAATCATAGAAAAATCAGAAAATTGCAAAATTTGTTTCTCTGGTTTCCTTAATATCAGAGAGATTTTTGAAAAATATAAAATCCATTTTTCAACATTTATCTTATTTTTAAATTAATTAACACTCCAAAACTCAAAATAATTATAATAAATAATAATATAATTCAAAAAATCACCAAAATTGGTCCAAGTGCTTCTCTGGTCATTAGGAATGTCCCCTAATTTTCTTAAGGACAGAAACTTTTCCCTTGGTCATGTTATCAAATTTTCCTTGAAAATCTCTATTTTTCACCAAAAATAATTATATAAATAAATTAAATACAGAAAAATCACATTTTCTCCTCTCATGTCTTTATTGACATATGAGTAAAGTCACATAAAAATTTCGAAGTTCATTTGAGTTCGATTTAGTGAGTTATGAAATTATTAAGCTTAAAGGGTAAAATGGTAATTAAAATCTTTAATCCTTAATTAAAACTTTAGGTTCAATAAAAAATCAACAAGTAAAATATTTGATCCTAATCTGATTTGGATGATTGAAATTTAAATAATTAAAGGGTAGAAACCCATTAAATAATTTTAAAATGATTAAACTTTAATTAAATAATAGATTAAATTTGGAAGAATAATAAAATTGGAATTATTAAAATAAGGGATCTTTATTAGGAAGAGATTTTTTTTCTTTAATTTAAAAAATCCCTAAATTAATTATATCAACTAATATTCAACTCTTAATTAAAATGATAATTCATATTTAAAATGTTAAAAGACTTAATTAAATTATTAAACTCTTTTGAAATTTCAATTAAAATTAAAAATAAAGTAAATTAAAGATAAATTAAATTAAGATTAAATTAAATTTAATAATTAAATTAAATTAAATTAAACAATTAAATTAAATTAATTAAAATTAAATTAAATTAAATAATTAAATTAAATTAAATAATTAAACAATTAAATTAAATTAATTAAAATTAAATTAAATTAAATCAAACAATTAAATTAAATTAAATTAAAATTAAATTAAATTAAATTAAACAATTAAATTAAATTAAATTAAATAATTAAAATTAAATTAAATTAAATTAAATAATTAAATTAAAGTTAAATCAAATCAAATTAATTAAACACCAAGTCAAATTGAATTATGTTAAACTAAATTAAAACTCAATTAAATTAAGTTAAATTAAATATAACATCACCTAAGACATAAAAGAAATTAAATATAAAACAACTTGAACACTATTCCAAATTTAAACTCTTTAACTTAAATCGAGTCATTTGAATACTAATTTACCCTTGAAAGCTTTGATTATTGTAACTCCTAAATGAAACATTAAATGGAGTGTTACTTTACTCATAGGATATTCGAATGTCCTAGTTCACTTGAGCAAGTTAACAAGACTTGAAAACCTCGGACGATCGATTCATTTATATAATTAAATTCATTTGGACTTAAAATAATTCTAGAAATATTGAAAAGATGTTTAAGATCCTTCTTAAGCACTTCCTCGATATGATAGGATATTTTAAGAACAATTGAATTTGATTATTCTTTGATGAAGAAAATCGTCCTTAAACTAAAACCGAAAGAACCTAGACGTCATAGGAGATGACTAGCTATAGGATTAGGAATTTGGTAGAAAACCATAACCTTTCCCCTAGCTTTACCTAGGAACTTGTTTAAATATGCTAATTGTGTTTTAAGTGCGGCTTGGGATGACGGGAAGACCCTCAGGGTACGCTTTTATTTTATTACGATTTACTTTCTTGCAATTTACTTTCTTGCAATTTACTTTCTTGCAATTTACTTTATTGCAAATGCATTTTACTTTTCTTGCATGATAAAACAACGAGTTGCATGAAAACCCACACCTTTAGGATAGCCCCTAAAGCTGAAACCAAAATTAAGTTAAAAGTCATTGCGAAGATAAAATTCACCGCCACAACATTTCAAAAGATAAAACAACTCAAAATTTAATCACAAACAGAACACAAAACTACAATTGCAACTAAATTAAAACGTCATGTTGGATGATCGGGAATACCTCGGATGATGTAACCTACGTGTTGCTAACGGGATTTCCCACGGTCTAAATGAAAGTGTGGAACTCATTCGGTTGAGTTTAGCAAATTCATACTGGACTAAGTGAATCCGATAAAAATAACGATGCGGAAGGATGGAACCGTGGGATCTTAACCGGTGTCGTTATAATCAACTTTAAGATTTGTTTTAATTAAAACACAAAAAACGCTTGGAAATTAAGATTTTCTCTAAACCAAAACACTTCTCTCATCCCACGATTTATGATTTCTAAAACTAAACCTCTGCAACAACAAGGAGCTCGGAGCATGGTGGGCGGCATGACCATCGTCATCGGCAAAACACGAGTCTACATCGGCTAAACATTTCTTAGAATTAAATAACTAAACCATAGGATTTCGAGGTAGCTTGCCTAGTGCAACATAAATCCTCGACTCTTCGTTAGGCATTTGCATTGCAAATTAAGCCCTAGCACGGTCTTAGGATTCCAGAGGTAGTCGTCAGATACGACAATAAACCCTCACATTTTCTAAATTTATTTGTTTGATTTTATCATACAAATATAAGCCCTAATTAATTGAAATTGGCAAGATTGAAATATCAAATAAACATTAGGACTTTCCTAAATTCAAGACAAACAATAGGATAGTCGGGAAATTATCGAAGTTCACTTCGAATCGGTGATTTCTCCTACCTCTCTTCCTTTGGATTCACAAAACAAAATGTTCCAAAATTTGATCCATTCCCTATTGAAATTCCAAAATTCAATCTTTGAAAACCTTAAACTTTGAAATTCTTGAGAGCGAGAATCATTGATTATTATCGAGAGTTTTCTTAGGTGATTCCGTCACTTAAGATGTAATTAACTATAGGGGCTTGCCCTTATAGGGAATTTTAAAGAACCCGAGTAATATAAACCACTGTTTAATGTTTTCATATTAAGCGGGGAAACTTGTCGGCTTATAAAATTGGTTCGCGGACCAAACGGATGTCACTGAAATCTTCTAGTTTATTTAATCGAGCCCCACCATCAAGCAGTGTATCTATCCTTAGGGATAGATACACGGTTTGTGGTGTGGTATTCGTTTATATAAACTATTTGGGATGTGAGATCAGTTTGATTTCATATCTTAAAATTTTTCAAACTTAAAATTATTTTCAAAATCAAATACTACTTTTCAATTTATTTATTTAAACTAAATTAAAAATTTGCCGACAACTACTGTTAGGCGACCACTTTTCAAAATAAAACACACAACCTAAAAATATGCCGACGGGATTTACGGCGACTCATTTGAGGAATATTCCTCTCTCCATTATAATCGAAATAATTGCGCTTTCAAAAATCGGTAGTGTATCCATGTCCACTAATGGATCGAACTACCCTTCTTTCCGTTGGAATACTATGTTCATTTCTATCTTGAACAAGTATAGCCAACATTCTCTCGGATTTAGGAGCCATTGTTTAGACACCCCTAAACGAGAGAGGTTCGAGATCTTTTACCTCATTTCTGAGGTGGGGTGGACCCCCAATAGGTGTTAGTTTAGGAATGATCCTTCGAGTCGAGAAGTCTTGCTTAAGACTTTCTTTTCCTTTCTGAATCAGATTCCTTACCTTCTCTACACCTTTGAACGTTCCGTTCTAAATAAACAAACCCTCTAATAAGTGATTCTTTTAACAAATAATTCCTTCTTATAAATACATGAACAAAGAATGAGTTCGGACTCTTTTCAATTCCTTTCTTTTCGTCTGAAGAAAGAAGCATAACTAGGGCCGACGACCGAGAATCTACCTGCGAAATGGAAGCCCCGGCCGGTTTTCTCCTTCACCAACGGACTTGGACTTCGGCTGTCATAAGGATGAAGCTGCCGACAATGGGGTCATCCGATTTGGACGGGGGTTTGAAAACACGAACGTCGAGGTCACCGACGTCTCCCTCTTTGCAGCGACAAACAAGGTATCGAAGGCCGAGGAACCCTGCGCGAGTTCGACCTTAGGTCGACCCAGAGTTTCCTCCACTGCAAAGGGTCCCGACTAGGAGAATGCTTGCTTGTCCGCGGGAGGAGCTGTTCTCACTACCCCCTTTGGTCTAGTTGTTTACGCACCTGCCCGACACGCAAATCGAAGGGAAAGGAATCCGAAGCTATGATAAGCACATGTTACCGTGGAGGGTACGGATCTTCTGTAAGACCTTCGTCTTCGAAATCGGGTCCGGTTCGAAGATTCCTTCGGCGACAAAGACCCGAAGAAGAAATAGAAATAGAAGGATCGCCGGGGAAGCCGGAGCTGCTGAGATTGCCTTCTGGAGGAAATTCCGAGTTGCCGGAATATACACCGTTACCGGAATATACACCCTTGCTGACTACATACCACTTTTGGGAGGAAGCGGGTTCCATCCCCTCTCCGCCGCGAGAGGATGAAGAGAATGTTCGAAAGATTGCTTGCCACATTACCACGACCGCATACTACAACGATAGCCGCGAGAAAGAACCGAACTACGCCGTTTGCTCGGCTGCATGAGCTTTGGTAGAAAAGCTAGCAAGGAAGGAAAAGCGCCCGTGTCGGAAATTCTACGAAGGATAGGGCGGGTGCCGGTCAAATCCCGTCTTGGGCCCCGAGTAGAACCCGCCGTCATGATAGAAAAGCCAGACGAGAGAATGAAGGCTAGCCCGCTGTCGTAGTATCGGGATTACAGATTAGGGAGGATACCACCTTCCGGCATTTGGCCGATAGACCATGCGGTCATGAGACCTTCGCTGCTAGAAGGATGGTGTGGCGTCCCACTACGGGGCGATTGAGGCGCGAAACGACGGCCGAGAGAAAGTCTCGCCGGGGAGGCTGGAATGCGAAGAAAGTGCTTCTTGCGATGAAGGGGACTCGTGAAAAAAGGACCGGCGACCATCGCATGACAACCACGAAGATACACGAAAGCTCCGCTAGAAGATGCCATGGAAAAGTTGAGAGCCGACATCCGACGGTTGGCAAAAGAAAGAGAAGAAAAGTTCGGAGATGAGATCGACTCATCGGAATTCATGGACAACGAATATGCGAGAAATCAACATGGTTGAGACACGAGCCTCATCGGCTTCTCGAGGTGCTCCTGCGGCCGCGGAAGAGAGGAGCGGGCCGATGAAGAGACGGCTTCGGGAAAAGGACGACACGATCGCTCGAATGGCGAAGAGGATGGAAGAGATGGCCATAGCTCTAGCCACTCTCCAAAGTCGAGTACGACCACATAGAGAGACACCCCCGAAGTCATTCACCTCGTAGACGGAGGAAAGGAAATTACATCCGTCGATGGGGATGACCGGTGAAAAAGGATACAACACAAAGTATGATCCACGAAAAGGATATCAAGAACTTGGTAGAACGGCGGGTGCGAGAAGCCCTAGCACAATCGAAGAACGGGACATCTATTCGGACGGGTAGACCTTACCGGAAGAATGTCGACGCTATCCGATACCCCGAAGGGCTTCGTACCACCTGCTGTTTAAGACCTTCGACGGAGCCAGGAACCCCAGACGGCATGTTGCACACTTTCGTGCCGGTTGTTGCAATGCCGGCGGGAGCGATGCGCTACTCTTCCGACGGTTCGTTAGCGATCCATCGGGAATCGCCTTCGGCGGTATGCGGAGTACCCAGACGGATGCGCTAAAGACATTCTCGGAAGCTAGAGAGCCTCTTCATTAAGCGATTTGCGGAGCTCGGCACCACATCACTATAGGTGATTTAGTGGTAGAGAAACAAAGGCCGAATGAAACTCTGGTGGATTACATACTTCGATGGAGAAATTTAAGTATGAAGTGTGAACCACAAGCTGCAAGAACAACATGCGGTCGGCATCTTGCTTAAAAGCATTCACGGCCGATAGCACTTCTCCTCGAGGGATTCACTATTAAGACTTTTGAGAAGTTGTTAAGCAAGGCCGGAAGCTTGCAAGAAGAGGCGAAGCAATTAAGTTTTGCCGACAAGACGGACAAGCGAGAAGCGGTGAAGACTTTCGAAAAGAAATGCGGGGTCGTTGCGGCGGTTGACAAAGGCAAACAACCGATGCAAATACCACCGAACGGCCGCGGCAACCACAACAAAATTACCGACAACCTCGGTCCGGCTATCGGTCGTCTCCGCGGTATGAACAACCGTCTCGTCCGCAACGTACATTGAGGGAGCTTCGAGCGAGAGAATATCCGTTCAAGAATGAAGCGATGCCAAAGATGTTCCGTAGCTTAATGAAAACTCCAGATTTCCAGTGCCGAGCCCAAAGACCGAGAGGAAGTCAACAAGAAAGGTGATCCCAACTTTTGCCCCTACCATCGGATGCTTGGGCACAAGATAGAAGGCTGCATTACCTTCAAAAGTTGGCTCGACGACAACCTTCGGAAAGGAAATATAACAATCCCGAAGGAGTACATGAAGGAACCCCGGAAAGGAGGTTCCGTCGATGTTATCTCAGCCGATCCCGTCATCCCGATAGATCCCTATGCAGTCGACGATGGATGGACTACCGCACTGGACGAGATCTTCGAAGAAGATTTTAGACAACATCCGAACCGCTTCGGTGCGAGCTTCAATTCAGAGTTCGAGACCTGTTAAGCCGGTACTATCACTTGCGATAGAAGAACCACCTCGACGGGAGACAATCGAAGAGAAGAAGAAAATTGACGAAGAAGAGGGGCCGAGATTCCTAAGGCTAGACTAGGGGCTGCTTATCCTAGGATAGTTGTTTCCGATTCGGGGGAGAAATCCCTCGAACCTCGATTTTGTATGATTATCTGCTCACTTCGGTGGGATCATATAATGATAAGGGTGATGGCGTTGGCTACGTTTTGGTTTGTTTCTAACGATTACGTAACTAGCGACAATCCGGGCGTCGATTTCGATACCAACAACAATTCTCGAATCATACATGATCTCGACGATCAAAATGACGAAGAAGACATCCATCGAGGAGGCTACGAGAGTTCAACGAAGCAACGGATCTATGCTGTGAGTTTCGAGGAGCTCCGGTTACAATAGAGTTAGAGCCTTCAGATTTGGAAGATAATCCGGAAGAGCCGGTCATTCCGATTCGGGAGGAGACACCGACAAACTCGATACTAGATTCGGAAGAAATTACGAAGTCAACCTAAGAAGTGGAAAAGTTCTACCCCCGAGAATGGGTCCAAAAGACGAAAGGAAAGCGGTGGTTGTTCAAGAAGAACCAACCCCGGCGGAAGACATACCCATTCGAGAAGAAGCCGAGACACGGGAGAACAAAGTGGACTACAACGTGCTAGCCCATCTTAGGAAACTACCGGCCAGGCGAGTATCTACGATGCTCTCATCTTATCAAAGGAGATGAGAGAAGCTCGATCGAGGCCTTACTTGATCCGGAAATTTGCTTAGCTCGAATGGCCGGAGATTCCTTGGATGAGGTTTGCTCGTTAAAGGAACGACGAGGTGTCACCTTCACGGACAATGACCTACTACTTGGGACGGCGAGATCACGACCGACCGTTGTACATTTCGATTACTAATTGGGAAGTTTACGCTCTCCGAGTATTGGTGGATCCGGGAGCATCGATCAATATAATGAGTCTTCGAACACTAGCATACTTGGAAATTGATGCTCGTGAGCTCGAGGCCGACAAAATGTTATTAAGAGGATTCGACCGAGAAAGGAGAAAGAGCCCTCGGGTCAATAACGCTGCGATGAAGACCGGTGATTTAGCAAAGACAATCGCAAAATTTCATATAATCGATTCGAAACGTCGTTCAACGCTCTGCGGGCCGACCATGGATACATGAAAACGGGATGGTACCATCATCTACGCATCGGTGCATCAAATATTACGATGGAGGGGAACGAGTGCATCAAAGGAGACTTACAACCATTCTCCGTACATGAAATTGGAATCCATGAAGATGCGGCTTATTATGCACCGCCAAAGAAAACAATCTTCTCCGAGAGACACCGTAACAAATAAAGCAAAGAAAGTTCGGGACAACGAAGAACACCGAAGTTCTAGTCCAACGATCACTCACCACTCCTTCGGCGAGATGGTGAAGGTTTCTCCACGACTCGCATCCGAGGTCGAGGCCGGGGACGAGGCCGTGGTAGAGACACTAGGACAATTGGACGAAGAAACCGGCCATCAATGTTGATTGGGAAGATAGTTACGAAGAAGAAAAAGAAATCAAGCAAGAAGCGGCAACAATAAGTCGAAAGAAGCCGCAATACAAGATCTCCTCGAAGATGAAAAGAACGAAGAATACAAATCAATGTACGAGAAGATTAACCACTACGTACATACTATGACCCTAACTCCGATCCATCCTAATAAGATCGAGGGTATGGAGGTCGAAGAGGTACGTAGTGACGGTGCAAAGCCGATCAAATTCTACCAGTGGTGCTTCTTCCTCCAAAGCGAAAATAATGTACAATTCGAAGATGTCACTTCATCGGAATTAATGGAATTACCTTTTGAGTGGTACTCTCCTGTGTTCGAAATTTAATTCAACGTGGTTTCTTACCTCGACAATGGACAAGAGGCCGATCACAACATTTTGAAAAGTTATGGAATAACTCCGGCCGTCCTCCCGATTCGAAGTATGGACTCGGATTCGGCACGGTAGGGTCGGTTGACGATGCGAATTTTGTTTGGTTGTCACTTGCAAGTCCGATGAAGCTGCATGGAAACTACGGACGAACTCGAAGATTTACAAATTGGAGACGCTCCACGAGTTCGAAGAAGAAATCAAATCTACGATAGATGAGTTAACGGAAGTTAACTTGGGTACTAGCGAAGAGCCTAGACCTACCTTTGTTAGCTCCTTACTCGATAAAGAAGACTCGAAGAAATAATCGAGTTATTAATGGAATTTAAAGGCTTGTTTTGCTTGGAGCTACGATGAAATGCCGGGATTAGCTCCGGAGGTTGCGGTCCATAAGCTAGGAGTGGATCCTGCTACATTCCCGATCGGACGAGGTCCCGGAAGAATGCGTTTAGAAATCGAACAACAAGTTATAGCCGAAGTTAAAAAGCTAATAGACGCTAAATTTGTCAAGTGAAGAACAATACCCGACACAGTTAGCCAATGTGGTGCCGGTCGAGAAGAAGAATGGTCGGATCGGAATTTGTGTGGACTTCGAGAGATTTAAACAAGGCATGTCCGAAAAGATGAATTCCCTCTGCCGATTCCGAGGCGATGATCGATATTGCTTCGACACATGAAATATTCTCATTCATGGATGGATCTTCGAGGATACAACCGGATAAAAATGGCTCCGAGAAGATGAAAAGCTTACGGCATTCGAACGCCGATCGGAGTATTTTGCTACACGGTGATGCCATTCGGACTGAAGAACGCGGGAGCAACTTACCAAAGAGCAATGACAAGAATTTTTGATGATCTCATCCACAATCGAGTCGAGTGCTACGTGGACGATGTCGTCATCAAAAGCAAAGTAAAGGAAAACCACTGTATGATTTGAGAATTGTTTTCGAACGATTAAGACAATTTAACCTTAAGATGAATCCCTTAAAATGCGCCTTCGGCGTCACCTCCGGGAAATTCTTAGGATTCGTTGTCCGACATCGTGGAATTGAAATCGACCGGAGAAGATTAAAGCCATCTTAGAAATGCCGCCTCCCAAAACCTTAAAACAACTACGATCTTTTCGAGGAAGGTGGCATATCTTCGACGCTTTATCTCGAACTCGTCGAGTAGGTGTCGGCCTTTCTCGGCACTAGTTAAAAAGGACGCCAAATTTATTTGGGAAGAGAAATGCGAGGAAGGCCTTCGAAGACATTAAACAATATTTAATGACACCTCCTGTCTTAGCGGCCCCGGTCTCGGGTAGACCGGCGATACTTTACACCGCGGCTCTAGACGACTCCCTCGGAGCCACTGTTAGCCCGAGTCGATGATGAGGGTAAAGAAAATGCTCTTTACTACTTAAGCCGTCGTTTACTTCCGACGGAGGTAAGGTATCCCGCAATTGAAAAGCATTGTTTGGCCACGATCTTCGCCGCTCAAAAGCTCGGGCATTACATGCTTTCTCATAAGGTCGACTTGATCTCGAAGTTTAATCCATTGCAATACTTGATGACTCGTCCAACACTTTCCGGCGGACTTGCCGGATGGTCGATGATATTATTGCAATTCGATATAACTTTCGTGCCTCGCGTGCGTAAAGGGACAAGTCTTAGCGGACTTCCTCGCGGCACACCCTTTGCGGCCGAATCTCCTCTCGATGACGATACGCAGGATGAACAAATAATGAGCCTAGAAGACCACGATGATCGACGTTGGGAATTGTATTTCGACGGAGCATCTTCGGCACACAAAGACGAAGAATCGCAAGTGATAGTGCCGGTAAGGCGGGAATCGGGCTAATCTTTATAACACGGAGCGGGGGATGTTAAGATACTCCTACCACTTGACGGAACCGTGTACAAACAACGAAGCGGAATACGAAGCCCTCATAACGGGATTGGAATTAACCATTCAAATGGGGATAACGGACATCAACATCTACGGGGATTCACGGTTAATCATTCAACGGATCGCCGGACAATACGGGATTTTTAAACCAAGACTCGAACAATACTTCCGGTATGCCATACGAGTTGTTGGAACAGATTCCAAATGTGACAATCTACAAAATTCCTAGAAAAGAGAATGCTTTAGCGAGATGCTTTAGCCGTCTCGCAAAAGAATTTGCTCGTTTGCAAGATGAATCGGTGGAAGTGTCGGTTCACGGACGTCGGGTCCTATCACGGCTTGACATAGACATGATACACAAATCGAGAAAAGAAAAAGAATCGGTTGCGGCGGTGACGGAAAACACGGAAGATTGGCGACGGCCATTGATGAACTACACTGCAAACGGGAAAGCTACCGAGAGGATAGGTCGGCTGGCCCATCGGATCGAAAAGAACTCGTCTACGCATTAATAAACAACATATTATACGGAAGGTCTTTTGATCGAATGTGGCTAAGGTGCCTAAGCGGGTGCGAGGCCGTGAAATTGTTAAAGAGGTGCATTCGGGACTGCGTGGCGCTCACCGGTCGGGTCCAAGATGAAAATGAAAATTAAAAGACTAGGGTACTACGGCCCTCGATGATGACCGGCTGCATGAAAATCGCCGAGAGGCGTCACCGATGCCGAGTGCGCGGAGTGGTTCTGCACCAACCTCCGAATGTGCTACACCCGACAATTGCGTCGTGGCCATTTGAATGTTGGGGCACGGATATAGTGGGTCCGATAGAACCACCATCTTCGAAAGGACATCGTTTCATTCTTGCGGCTACGGATTACTTTTCCGAGTGGGCGGAAGCAGTTCCACTTAGAGAAGTGAAAGCACACCACGTGCTACGGTTTTTCGAGAACCAAGTTGTCTACCGTTTCGGAGTGCCGCGCGGGATCATCTCGGATAATGGGTCGGCATTCGAAGCACACAAATCAACAATTTTGTCGGGAGACACGGAATCGGCGGCGATACTCGACAATTTACTACCCAAGAGCAAACGGCCTCGGCGAGGCTTTTAATAAAACTCTCGTTCAAATCTTAAAGAAAACCTTGGACGATAATAAGAGAAATTGGCACGAGAAATTGTTAGAAGCCTTATGGGCCTACGGACAACCTTCGAACCCCTACTCGAAGCTACACCTTACGCTGCGGTGTATGGGTCCGAGCGGTGTTACCTTTAGAGGTTCGGCTTCCTTCACTCGGAATTGCAATTGCAAATAAGATCACGACGAAGAAAACGCCGGACTACGACTCGAAGAATTAGAAAGCTTGGAAGGAAAAGACTTGCGGCGCAACGGAATTTAGAACTATGCCAAGCTAAGATGGTTCGAAGCCCATGACAAGCCGAGTCCGCCCGAGAACCTTGAGGTTGGTGACTTAGTTCTCGTTCTCGAGAGACCTATTCTTGCACACCGCAAGATAGGAGGAAAATTTGAACCCACTTGGGAAGGACCGTTTGTGGTTGAAGCGGTATACTCGGGAGGTTCCTACCGGCTAGTGAATTGCCGGGGAGAACGACATATGCTTCCGATCAACGGACGATACTTGAAAAAATATTATGCTTACTGATGTTTCGAAGGAATGAATTCTTCATCCCTAAGAAACACGGGTGAAATAATTACTTGTGATTGGGTCCGAACCCAAAAATAATAAAATGTGCTAAGATAAATAAAATCATGATAATTAAGTTTTCCTTGTTTCCTTCTCCAAATCAAGATCTCTTTCCGGATCTTATCCTACTTCATTCTGTTAAATTTCAAAATATAAGAATAATGAAAAAATGTATCTTTAATAAACATTTTCTTAATGTTCTTGTTCTTAGTACGGCCCCGATCCTTTTCCTTGTCTTTTCGCGGGGAAATGTCGAACGGGCGGTTGGTCTTGAACTTTAAGAATGGCGTAAGCCTTGCACTCGATGAAAAGAGGGTGAAAGATGGAGCGATAATCGAGATTGACTCGGATTTCGCACCGGCGGAGCCTACGATACGAGGAAAGTGGCTGGGTCCCGGTTAACCGAGAAGAACTACCGGGCGAGACGAGTGATGAAAGTGGGTGGCCCAAGCCACCGATCCAACAACAAGAAAAGAAAAGCAAACACCGAAGAAGACAAGAAAATGAAGTCCGTAGTCACTACGGCGGAGGGCGAGGCTTGTCGGCGCCGCGCCCGCGAGATGCAAGAAGTTCGGAGGGCTACTCTCACGGCCACGCAACGAAGAAATAAGAATCGCCGCATCCGTAAAATGTTAACAAAACTAGGCTGCGGACCGGCGCGATGAGGCGATTTGTTAATGCCGGCACATACATTTCGAGGACACCGGTTCACCGGGAACTGAAAAAGGAGGCCGGCTCCTAGAATAACGAAAGAACCAGGGAAATCTCCAGGAAGATCGAGAAGAAAGAAGGCTACCACGCCATCGGATAGAACCACCGGCGGTGCATGACCTTGTTGCGGAAGCAACCCGGGGGATGTCCCGACGGGCATCATCCACGAGGAGCCGAGGTATGCGGGGGAACGTGAAGGGATTGAACCATATATCCCACAATACGTCACGAGGCCTCGCCATCTGCGGATCATTCCGGAATACGAGCTGGAGAGGATGCGAGAATGTTGAAAAGAAAACTTTCGAATACTTCGAGAGAATTAAAGGAAGAAGAATCAACATACTAGAAGGCCTCGAGCTACACACCGACGTATTCTCGGAGTATGAACAACGACAAATTGTGAGTCTGTATCCGGGATACGAAAAGAATGGGCCGAGCGAGGCCGCACGAGGAAAACACATACTCGGAACCCGGAGATGGATGCCGGGGAAAGGAAGAATCACGATACAATGCGGATGCTTTGCTACAACTTTCGTTGAAGACGGGAAGGAAACCCACCGGGGATACTTCGTCATGGGCAAGTAGATCCGATGCCATTAGTTATCAAGAGAATGGTGAAAAGATTGATAACATGGAGGGTACTGCCGGCGAGTTGCATACCCGATAGTTGCATTATCAACATCTACGAAACGGGGTGATTGCATACCCCCACATATTGATCATCACGACTTCGTCGGACCTTTACGCACGGTCTCTTTCTTGAATGAGTGTAACATCATGTTCGGATCGACCTCCGGATAGCGAGGCCCGGGTGAGTTCCGAGGGCCGATAAAGATACCTTTACCGGTGGGTTCCGTCATGATGCTGCGAGGTAACGGAGCGGATATCGCAAAGCATTGCATACCGGGGTGCCGGTGGAGCGAATCTCGGTTACTTTCGGGAGGATGGACGACGACAAAATACCTTACCATTTCCAACCGGATCCGGAGCTAGAGAACCTCCGGCCTTACGAGGCTGTGAGTTACATGGGAAATATCACACCTCCGATGTACATCCGGCCGGCATCCTTGCCAAGGATGGCTTGGAAGGTGATGTTATTGACCATGTACCTCACTTATTCGGACATGGATTTTTGACGGATGATGCTTTTGATGGATCAACAAAGATCATACACGATCCGTTTTGAGTCTACATGGATTGTATGAAATATATTCCGGATCGAGTTGTACGACGTATTTTCAACATGATTGGAATGAAAGTGACCATGTCACGTTTTTGGCCTTCACCTCTTTTGTGCAAATTGATTGGGAAACGCCATTAAAGTTAAATGAACTTTGAACAAAGAACGAGAAAAGAAAAAAAAGAGAATAAAAGAAAACTTTCTAAAAAAAAAATGCGAAAAATGACAAACACCAAGTTCACATGAACATTAAATAAACAACAAAATAAAATTTGAACCATTAAAAGATAAACGAAATCAACACAAATCTCGAATTCCATCCTTCCAAACTTGAAAATCAAATTCCATCCTTCCAAATTCCAAATCAAATTTCATCTTTACAAATTCCAAATCAAATTCTCAATCAAAATCTAAATCCAATCTCGATCAAGTTTCAAACTTGATCTTTCAAATTTCAAATCAAATCTTAAATCAAATTTCAATCGAGTTCAAACTCATCCTTTCAAATTCAAACTCAAAACTCTTGAGGTCGAGGATTTTACATCCAAGGCTACATTCGCTTCTAGGATCCTTTTCTATTGCCTTTGAAATACATCGAAATTCAAAACTTTTGGGTCGAGGATTTTACATCAAAGCTTCTTGCTTAGGATTCTCTTCCTATTGCACGAAATACATCAAAATTCAAACTTTTGAGTCGAGGATTTTACATCCAAGACGCCTTGCTTTAGGATCCTTTTCCTATTGCCTTTGAAATACATCAAAACTCAAAACTCTTGAGGTCGAGGATTTTACATCCAAGACTTGCACTTGCTTTAGGATCCTTTTCTGTGCCTTTGAAATACATCAAAATTCAAAACTTTTGAGGTCGAGGATTTTACATCCAAGGCTGCCTTGCTTTAGGATCCTTTTCCTATTGCCTCTGAAATACATCAAAATTCAAAACTTTTGGGTCGAGGATTTTACATCGAAGTTACCTTTGCTTTAGGATTCTCTTCTGTTGCATTGAAATACATCAAAATTCAAAACTTTTGGGTCGAGGATTTTACATCCAAGTCTGCCTTGCTTTAGGATTCTCTTCCTGTTGCCTTTGAAATACATCAAAATTCAAAACTTTTGGGTCGAGGATTTTACATCCAAGGCTATGCCTTGCTTTAGGATTCTCTTCTGTTGCCTTTGAAATACATCAAAATTCAAAACTTTTGGGTCGAGGATTTTACATCCAAGGCTGCCTTGCTAGGATTCTCTTCCTATTGCCTTGAAATACATCAAAATTCAAACTTTTGAGTCGAGGATTTTACATCCAAGGCTACTACTTGCTTAGGATTCTCTTCTATTGCCTTTGAAATACATCAAAATTCAAATTTTTGAGTCGAGGATTTTACATCCAAGCTGCCTTTGCTAGGATTCTCTTCCTATTGCCTTGAAATACATCAAAATTCAACTTTTGGGTCGAGGATTTTACATTCGAGACTGCATTGCTTTAGGATCTTTTCCTATCGCAATGAAATACATCACATCGAAATCAAACTCTTGAGGTTAAGGATTTTACATCCAACACCACTTTGCTACGAGATATCTTCTCATTGCAACGATTCAATCTAATCGATTCAATTTTCTTTCGAGGTTGGAGATGTTACATCTAAAACCTCAAAATCCTAATTTTCATTTCAAATCAAATCCTTCAAATTAATTTTGACAAAACTTGATCTAAATTGAAACTCCGAACTAAAATTTAAACTCACACATCAAAACATAAATTGAAACAAAATAAAATCTAAATCAAAATTCCCTCGGATCATGTGATTTGGGATTTACCTCCTTTTCCTTTCCCCGGCGAGAGTTCGAGAATCTCCGGTTCCGAGAGATATACTTGACACTCCCCGGCGAAACTCTTCTACTTCGTCCTAAGTTCGTCACTTGGACATCCGTGTTGGTTTTGTTGATCGCTTCGGTCGACACCAATACGCGCGGTGTGCTCCGTCGGCTCACCACACCTATTGGGGGTCCATTTGTTGACCTCATTTTTGATGAGGTCTTCCCTTCTTCTTTTTAGTGCTTAGGATCTAGCCTTAGGCTTTTCCTTTGACTATCTTAGAGGACTAGAATTGGGACCCGCCTTTTAGAAATTCAAACCACTTCTAAACTCCCTGCAAACTCCACAAACTTGACTATAGACCCCTAATCACCTAGAGGGTTGAAATCAAATATGGAAGTTTAAAGGATGAGTTCCTATAGGACTCTTTGGCCTTGGGGCCCTTACAGGTGGCTACGGTGTGATGAAGGGGCTGACTTACACACACATTACACTTATACACTACACTTACACACTACATTTCCACACACTTCCTAAAACCACACCCATACCCAACTTGACCTCCTGACTCATGTAGGTGATTCACATGGATGGTCCTTAACCCCTAAGCCCTTGGCTAAGAGGGTTAGGAACAACATAATGAATGCCTCGAATGAGTCCTTTCATGGCTCATATGGGCTTGAAATGGCTTCATGGCTCAACCAAAATGATTTCACCCCACCCAAATTCACCCGATCTTCAATTTCCCAAATTTTCAATTTTTGACCCCAGGGACCCTACACTACTAAACTACCGAAACCACTTGAATTACCCGAATTTTTGCAAAATCTCCAAATTACCTAAAATCTTCCAAAATCAATCCCAAACACCTCCACATCACTCAAATTGATCATCCATACCCAAAAATACCAAAAATTCCAAGAAAACCCCCAATACCCTCCAAATACCCAAAATACCCTTCTTGGCCTAAAAATCCAAAAATTCAGAAAATTCCCAGAAAATTCCAGAAAATCCCAAATATTCCCAATTTCATTTTGTCCAACTACACCATGGGCCAATTTTGTCAATTTACCCTACTTTTGTCAAAACCCCCAAATTGACCCATTTTAACCCAAAGTGGACCCGATGTCAAACCAAACATACCCAATTGACCCCAATTTTGGTCCAATTCAATTCTAAACTTCAATTCAACATTCCCAATACCAATTTAGACCAAATCCAAGTCCAATTTGATTGACATTTGGATCAATTTCACTTTGGGCCTTAAAGCCCAAATTTGGACCCATGACCCAAACTTAACCCAAACTCACCCAATTCAACTCCAATTAACCCCAAATCTTTTCTAAACCTTCCTTAACATCCTCATAAACAAAACACTAACATGATTTGCCCAAGATTTTGACCCAAACCCCACTCGAATTCAACCCCAAAATCAAAAAGCCCAATTTTGACCTAAACCCGAATCTAACCCAAATAGGCCCAAACCCCAAAATTAAAACCCAACCAGAGCCAAAACCTCTTTGAAACACTCCCATAAACATTTCTTAACATTTATTTTACATCAATTTCAACCCTAGCCCAACATTGGCCCAAGTTAGCCTAATTTGACCTACATTGGCCCATTTACCAAATAAACCCAAATTCAACCCAATTCAAACCCAAACCACCTTAAATCTATTTCAAATTATTCATGAAACATCCCTAAACCAAAACCAACAACTATTTGGCCCAAACTTCTACAAAAATTCCCATCCATGAACACATCCTTAAACTTAAAAGCCCACTTCCCTTAAACCTTCTTAAAAGCCCATTTCCTTGAAAATTCAAAAGCCCAAATCTACCCTAAAGCCCACATGACATCTCCATTTGTCATCCATTTAATTAAATCCATTACCTAAGTCCTAAAATCATCATTGAATTATTCCAAATGAAGCCTCATGCCAAATCACCCCTAAATACCAAAATTTTCCTTAAATCCATTTCCATGAAATTGACTTTACTTTTCCCAAGCCAAATGGAGCCATGGAGCCATGCATAAGCCATATGCAAGCCATGAGAGCCTCTTTACATGTCACCATGCCATTTTGGGCAAAAGGAGGAGGCTCTTTCCTTAATTCCTAAAGGTGATTAACCACTTCCATGTTTCCACTAAACCATGCTTAAGCCTAATTGTGCTTGGATGGTGACTTGACCCTACTGATTATGCTTGAGCCAAATCACTTTTCCCTCGGCCAAAACCGAGGCCTTGGGTGGTGCACCTAGCCCAAATGGGTGGGTTGACCCATTTAGGTTCAAATCTAGCCATGCCCCATTCCACTTTGGATCAAAGCCTTTACACATGTCCATGGCCGATTGATTGCACAAACCTCCAGCCACGACCCACCTGACCTTGAGGGTGACCCATGCACGGCCGGCCGGCCACCGGGCCGCGGGAAAACACCATGGCCGAAAGTTCACATGTGAGCCGACATTGAAATTCTCACTTCTTGAGGCTGCCCCATCCCAGGTGGCTACCATGGCTGATCTTCTCCTCACCGAGCAGGCGATCCCGAGCCCTAACTCCCCCGGGAGGCCTTCCACCCTCTCCTATTTCAAACCCCTCACCCTCTCGGCCAAAGGAGAGCCAAGCACAAACCACTGCCGAAACTGCGCAAAATTGTTCCAAACCCTTCACCATCCTTAGAGCGAGTTGATCCCGAGTGTCGATTTGCCTAATCCCACTGACGAGCCCGATTTCTCAGCTGAAATTCCACCCAAAACCAGGACACTTTGCCACGGTGAGCCAATCCTCAAATTGAGCTGGTCCTACACCTTCATTGGACCGAGAGGAGAAGTTTCCCCTTGAAAGCCCCATCTCCGAGGCCACCCGGTTGCTCCGGCCTCCAAGCTTTGTGATCGAGCGTGGTCACTTTCATAGCTAGGCGATTCACCGGACCGGGAGACTTCATGCGGAGCTTCTGCGGGACCCAATCGAAGGTGCAACAACTCTCGGATTGAAGCCACACTTCTGCGAGCCAAGGTATGAGCTAACTCTTCATCCCGAGCTTTTGAAGATTCTACATTTCAAATGCCTTAGTTCCGATGCATGTTAGCCGTATAGATGTGTTCGTCTCTTGAAGACGAATCCATAGAGCATAAGAACATGAAAATCCATTGAGAATCGAGTGAGATCTTAGGGATTTAGTGTGGACGGCTCTCGGGTGAGAACACTTGGGGACGATGAACGGATGCCGTCCATTCGATACACGCGCGCACGGACGGCCGAGTTGCGTCGGACCGGGGAGACGGTACGAGAACCGCGGGGCCCGGGCTGGCGACTCGGATGGCGGCGTCGAATGGGAGCGCGACACGCGGCGTTTCGGAGGCTGCCGAGGTTGACGCGGCGCCGCGTGGATAAATAGAAAATTAGGGTATTTTCTTATTTATTTAATTCCACTAAACTTCAAAAATCCATATCTTTGTGTAGAAAAATCACAAAAATAAAATAAAAATACCCTCTTGCTCGGTGAACGAGAGGAGAATAATGTGGAAAAGAAATCATTTAATTTAATTAAGTATTTTATTTTTTATGATTTATTTACTCTCTGCATACATTTAATTCTCCATGCATGTATACAATTCACCATGGCATGAGACCATAGGGCTTTTGAAGCCTCCGAACTTGGGAACATTCCTGAATTTTCCAAGGTCGAGAGGCCATCTCAGTGAAAAGTTATTTATTTTTCAAATGCATGTTGCTACATTTTGAGTATTTTAATTCCAAAAATTAGCATGTTGTGAAATAAATTCTAGAAATATTTGGTGATGTTCCTTATGACCAGAGAACTCTAGGAAAAATAGGACTTGAGTTAATTCACTCAGATTAACCCTAATTGGCTTAAACACCTAAAATAGGTCTTTAATTAATTAGAGTTAACCGGGCATCAAATTGACTTGAAATCAATTCTCCACTGACCTTTAGGATCGAGAGGAATCCACCATAAAAATTTGAAGTCAATTGGACTTGGTTAGCCCCACTAATTGGGTTGATTAAGCCACTTAGCCATTTTAAACTTTAAAAATTCATAACTTTTAAAATATTTTTTAAAATTCACCAAATTGGTTTTGGAGCCTCTCTGATATCAGGAGAACCCAAGAAAATTAAAATTTCAATTTTCTAAAAAAGTTGATTTTTAATAATATTTTAATATTTTTAATAATTAAAAAATAATAAAAATCACAAAAATAATAAAATTCACCAAAATGTCACATTTTGAATTTTAATCACTTAGGAACAAATCCCACATTTTTCCTAGGTCTATTTAGTGAGATATTAAATTTTAAAGCCCTAGGGTAATTTTAAAATTAAAAAAATGTATTTTCTAGCATTTTCACTAAAATAATTATTATAAATCATAGAAAAATCAGAAAATTGCAAAATTTGTTTCTCTGGTTTCCTTAATATCAGAGAGATTTTTGAAAAATATAAAATCCATTTTTCAACATTTATCTTATTTTTAAATTAATTAACACTCCAAAACTCAAAATAATTATAATAAATAATAATATAATTCAAAAAATCACCAAAATTGGTCCAAGTGCTTCTCTGGTCATTAGGAATGTCCCCTAATTTTCTTAAGGACAGAAACTTTTCCCTTGGTCATGTTATCAAATTTTCCTTGAAAATCTCTATTTTTCACCAAAAATAATTATATAAATAAATTAAATACAGAAAAATCACATTTTCTCCTCTCATGTCTTTATTGACATATGAGTAAAGTCACATAAAAATTTCAAGTTCATTTGAGTTCAATTTAGTGAGTTATGAAATTATTAAGCTTAAAGGGTAAAATGGTAATTAAAATCTTTAATCCTTAATTAAAACTTTAGGTTCAATAAAAAATCAACAAGTAAAATATTTGATCCTAATCGATTTGGATGATTGAAATTTAAATAATTAAAGGGTAGAAACCCATTAAATAATTTTAAAATGATTAAACTTTAATTAAATAATAGATTAAATTTGGAAGAATAATAAAATTGGAATTATTAAAATAAGGGATCTTTATTAGGAAGAGATTTTTTTTTCTTTCTTTAATTTAAAAAATCCCTAAATTAATTATATCAACTAATATTCAACTCTTAATTAAAATGATAATTCATATTTAAAATGTTAAAAGACTTAATTAAATTATTAAACTCTTTTGAAATTTCAATTAAAATTAAAAATAAAGTAAATTAAAGATAAATTAAATTAAGATTAAATTAAATTTAATAATTAAATTAAATTAAATTAAACAATTAAATTAAATTAATTAAAATTAAATTAAATTAAATAATTAAATTAAATTAAATAATTAAACAATTAAATTAAATTAATTAAAATTAAATTAAATTAAATCAAACAATTAAATTAAATTAAATTAAAATTAAATTAAATTAAATTAAACAATTAAATTAAATTAAATTAAATAATTAAAATTAAATTAAATTAAATTAAATAATTAAATTAAAGTTAAATCAAATCAAATTAATTAAACACCAAGTCAAATTGAATTATGTTAAACTAAATTAAAACTCAATTAAATTAAGTTAAATTAAATATAACATCACCTAAGACATAAAAGAAATTAAATATAAAACAACTTGAACACTATTCCAAATTTAAACTCTTTAACTTAAATCAAGTCATTTGAATACTAATTTACCCTTGAAAGCTTTGATTATTGTAACTCCTAAATGAAACATTAAATGGAGTGTTACTTTACTCATAGGATATTCGAATGTCCTAGTTCATCGAAGCGAGTTAACAAGACTTGAAAACCTCGGACGATCGATTCATTTATATAATTAAATTCATTTGGACTTAAAATAATTCTAGAAATATTGAAAAGATGTTTAAGATCCTTCTTAAGCACTTCCTCGATATGATAGGATATTTTTAAGAACAATTGAATTTGATTATTCTTTGATGAAGAAAATCGTCCTTAAACAAAACCCAAAGAACCTAGACGTCATAGGAGATGACTAGGCTATAGGATTAGGAATTTGGTAGAAAACCATAACCTTTCCCCTAGCTTTACCTAGGAACTTGTTTAAATATGCTAATTGTGTTTTAAGTGCGGCTTGGGATGACGGGAAGACCCTCCAGGTACGCTTTTATTTTATTGCAATTTACTTTCTTGCAATTTACTTTCTTGCAATTTACTTTATTGCAAATGCATTTTACTTTTCTTGCATTATAAAACAACAGTTGCATGAAAACCCACACCTTTAGGATAGCCACTAAAACTGAAACCAAAATTAAGTTAAAAGTCATTGCAAGATAAAATTCACCGCCACAACATTTCAAAAGATAAAACAACTCAAAATTTAATCACAAACGAGAACACAAAACTACAATTGCAACTAAATTAAAACGTCTGTTGGATGATCGGGAATACCTCGGATGATGTAACCTACGTGTTGCTAACGGGATTTCCCACGGTCTAAATGAAAGTGTGGAACTCATTCGGTTGAGTTTAGCAAATTCATACGGACTAAGTGAATCCGATAAAAATAACGATGCGGAAGGATGGAACACGTGGGATCTTAGCCGGTGTCGTTATAATCAACTTTAAGATTTGTTTTAATTAAAACACAAAAAACGCTTGGAAATTAAGATTTTCTCTAAACCAAAACACTTCTCTCATCCCACGATTTATGATTTCTAAAACTAAACCTCTGCAACAACAAGGAGCTCGGAGCATGGTGGGCGGCATGACCATCGTCATCGGCAAAACACGAGTCTACATCGGCTAAACATTTCTTAGAATTAAATAACTAAACCATAGGATTTCGAGGTAGCTTGCACTAGTGCGACATAAATCCTCGACTCTTCGTTAGGCATTTGCATTGCAAATTAAGCCCTAACAGGTCTTAGGATTCAGAGGTAGTCGTCAGATACGATATAAACCCTCACATTTTCTAGAGCTATTTGTTTGATTTTATCATACAAATATAAGCCCTAATTAATTGAAATTGGCGAGATTGAAATATCAAATAAACATTAGGACTTTCCTAAATTCGAAGACAAACGATAGGATAGTCGGGAAATTATCGAAGTTCACTTCGAATCGGTGATTTCTCCTACCTCTCTTCCTTTGGATTCACAAAACAAAATGTTCCAAAATTTGATCCATTCCCTATTGAAATTCCAAAATTCAATCTTTGAAAACCTTAAACTTTGAAATTCTTGAGAGCGAGAATCATTGATTATTATCGAGAGTTTTCTTAGGTGATTCCCGTCACTTAAGATGTAATTAACTATAGGGGCTTGCCCTTATAGGGAATTTTAAAGAACCCGAGTAATATAAACCCTGTTTAATGTTTTCATATTAAGCGGGGAAACTTGTCGGCTTATAAAATTGGTTCGCGGACGAACGGATGTCACAAATCTTCTAGTTTATTTAATCGAGCCCCACCAGTCGACGATGGTATCTATCCTTAGGGATAGATACACGGTTGGTGGTGTGGTATTCGTTTATATAAACTATTCGTGGATGTGAGATCGAGCTTGATTTCATATCTTAAAATTTTTCAAACTTAAAATTATTTTCAAAATCAAATACTACTTTTCAATTTATTTATTTAAACTAAATTAAAAATTTGCCGACAACTTCTGTTAGGCGACCACTTTTCAAAATAAAACACACAACCTAAAAATATGCCGACAGAGAGAAAATGGAAATTCCAAATTTCACCCAATTTCAACCCAAATTGAGTCAAATTGAGTTGAAATCCACCTCAAGGAAGCTAAGGGGAAGCACCTCAAACAATCAAATCGACTCCAAATGAATTAAGGTAAAGATATGGAAGCAATTATCAAAATTATTGTGTTTAATACATATTTCAAAATCTGTACCATTTACCCTCTCAAAACTCATGCATCACCATATGGATGGGTGCTTCTCATCGAGACGATCATTTTAAAAGAAATTTCACTCAATTCTGTTGAGAATTGAGTGAGATATTGATCTTTGCAAATCGATGACACATATGAAGAGAGAGGGTAATTCTGGATAATTCTGGAATTTAATTCTAGATTAACCTTAAAAACTTCAAAATTGTATAACTTTGTCTAGACAAATCACAAAAATAAAAAAAAAATACATCTCGAAAGAGGAGAATAATGTCGAAGTAAAATTTTAAATTTTTAAATTATATTTTATTTTTAATTAATTAATTACTCTCTCGAGTAATTTAATTATTAAAAATTAATTACAATTCTAAAAATTATGAAATTTTCACGAATTATCCTTCGTTATGACACACGTCTCCTAATTTTCCTAAGGACGAGAAAAATTCTTTAAGATATTTTTCTTTAATTTCTAAGCTACATTGTAATTATTTATAAAAATAATTATAAAAATTAGAAATTGAGGAAAATAAAATTGAAAATGGCTAGAAATTTTAGGGAGACACATGAAGACTATAAAGACAATGATTTGAGCTATTAAGCAATTTTAAATGACAGTTCAAAATTTAGGATTTAAAATTTTATTATTAATTAATAAATTTAAAATCCTAAAGATCACTCTTTCACCTAACTTTGACCATTCCACAATGGGTTGAGTCAAGATTAAGTCTAACTCCAAATAAACTTAAAGCAACTCTAATGACAGTAAAATAAACTTAAATCAATTTTTTAATTAAACTTAAAAGACATAATTAAGTTTAATTAATTCTTAGTAAATCTTAAAGACATTAGGTTTAATATAAAACATTTTTTAATTAAACTTAAAAGAGATAATTAAGTTTAATTAACTCTTATTAAACCTTAAAGACATTAGGTTTAATAGAAATTAATTTTTAATTAAACTTAAAAAACATAATTAAGTTTAATTAACTCTTATTAAACCTTAAAGACATTAGGTTTAATATAAAATCAATTTTTTCAATTAAACTTAAAAGACATAATTAAGTTTAATTAATTCTTATTAAGCCTTAAAGACATTAGGTTTAATATAAAATCAATTTTTTTAATTAAACTTAAAAAACATAATTAAGTTTAATTAATTCTTATTAAACCTTAAAGACATTAGGTTTATTATAAAAATCAATTTTTAATTAAACTTATAAGACATAATTAAGTTTAATTAATTCTTATTAAACCTTAAAGACATTAGGTTTAATATAAAATCAAAGTTTAATTAAACATAATTAAGTTTAATTAATTCTTATTAAACCTTAAAGACATTAGGTTTAATATAAAATCAAAGTTTAATTAAACTTAAAAGACATAATTAAGTTTAATTAATTGTTAATAAACCTTAAAGACATTATGTTTAATATAAAATAAAAGTTTAATTAAACTTAAAAGACATAATTAAGTTTAATTAATTCTTAATAAACCTTAAAGACATTAGGTTTAATATAAGTAAAAGTTTAATTAAACTTAAAAGATATAATTAAGTTTAATTAATTCTTATTAAACCTTAAAGACAATAGGTTTAATATAAAATCAATTTTTTAATTAAACTTAAAAGACATAATTAAGTTTAATTAATTCTTATTAAACCTTCAAGACATTAGGTTTAATATAAAATCAATTTTTAATTAAACTTAAAAGTCATTATTAAGATGTTAGGTTTAATATAAAATCAAAGTTTAATTAAACTTAAAAGACATAATTAAGTTTAATTAACTCTTATTAAACCTTCAAGACATTAGGTTTAATATAAAATCAAAGTTTAATTAAACTTAAAAGACTTAATTAAGTTTAATTAATTCTTATTAAATCTTAAAGACATTAGGTTTAATATAAAATCAATTTTTTAATTAAACTTAAAAAGCATAATTAAGTTTAATTAATTCTTATTAAATCTTAAAGACATTAGGTTTAATATAAAATCAAATTTTAATTGAACTTTAAAGACATTATTAAGCTTAATTAATTCTCATTAAAAACATTAGGTTTAATACAAACCGAATTTTAATTAAGCTTAAAACATCACAAAGCTTAATTAAACCTACTAAACCTTAACTAAATTAGGTTTAATACAAAACAAACCTTATATAGGTCTAAAATACAAATTAAACCTAAATCATATTAGGTTTAATTTAATTAAACCATAATTAAGTCTAACCTAATTAAACTTAATTAATCCTTAAGCCTTACTTACATTAGGCTTAAATAACTCTTAAACCATAATTAAGTCTAACCCAATTAGACTTAATTAATCCTTAAGCTTTACTTAGATTAGGCTTAAGTAACCTTTAAACTCTAATTAAGTCTAACGTAACTAGACTTAATTAATCCTTAAGCTTTACTTACATTAGGCTTAAGTAACCCTTAAACCATAATTATGTCTAACCTAACTAGACTTAATTAATCCTTAAGCTTTACTTACATTAAGCTTAAGTAACCTTTAAATCATAATTAAGTCTAACCCAATTAGATTTAATCAATCTATAAGCCTTACTTACATTAGGCTTAAGTAATCCTTAAACCCTAATTAGGTCTAACCCAATTAGACTTAATTAATTTTTAAGCCTTATTCACGTAAGGCTTAAGTAATCCTTAAACCATGATTAAGTCTAACCCAACTAGACATAAATAATCTTTAAGCCTTACTTACACTTGGCTTAATTTAACCATAAACCATAATTAAGTCTAACCTAATTAAACTTAAGCCTTACTTATATTAGGCTTAAAGAGCCTTTAAACCTTAAATTAAGTCTAACCCTATTAGACTTAATTATCTCTTAAGTCTTACTTACATTAGACTTAAGTAGCTTATAAACCCAAGTAAGCATAATTCTAATAAGACTTAAAACATATAACTTAGGTTCAATCTAACTTAAATCCAAGGTTCAACCCATATTGAACCTAAATCAACTCATAACTTAGGTTCAGTCTAAGTTCAACTCATACTGAACCTAAACCAACTTATAACTTAGGTTCAAATAGACATGAACTAAGTTAACTCAACCTTAGTTTCAAATCATATTGAACCTAAACTAAATTTCTAATTTAAGTTCAAACAGACATGAACTCAAGTTAACTCAACTTTAGATTCAACCAATGATCCACCTGATATTTATACTTACAAATATGATATGAAAATTGGCAACGGAACCAAAACTTGATTCCTCACCAATATATATATGCTGATGATTTTGATTTATAATGTGGATACTATGCAAGTATATGTATCGTTTATCAAGTAATATAGGACTTTCTGATTAAGCCCTGAGATATCGAACCCACAGGGAAAATGTAAAATCTTTAAAGAAATCAAAAAATTATCTTTTTACTTTTTTTATGGCTTTTGAAAGTAAGTGTTGATTTTGAAAAGTTTCGAAAGTTGAATAGAATGTTAAGCAAGAAATTAAAATTATAATAACTAAAAACACTGTATATAAAATACTATTAACTAGAATATCTTTTTCTTTCATTTTATGAAGCAGTAATAATTATTAAAGTATTGTTGTGGAAGTATTTAAATTTTGTTGTGACAGATAGAAGCAAATGTGTTCTTTACCCTTACTTAGTTCTATGAAGAACATAGGTTAATTTGAAATTTTTATCATTTTGAACATGGTTAGCCAGGGAAGATACCAGTCTCTCACTCTAGAGTTCCCTCGATTCCCACCACCTGGGGGCTAACTTCTCATAACAAAACTCAAAACTTCAAACCAAATAAAAGGGTTTTAGTCTGTCACTCTAAAATCCTCTAATTTTACTCCCTTCCATAAAAATATCTTCTAATATTACATTCAACTATATGAACTACAATTCTCACCCATATAATTGCATGTGATTCTTACTAACTTTTATGAGACAATACCGCATTGGATCCTACATAATCTCAAGAAATTCTACAACTTAACAGGCCAAATTAATAAGTAGACAAAGTTTTTAGAATCAATCTTCACAACTTCTTCCAACTTTTAAAACGATTCTCTATAAACTAATTACTTCTCCATTTAAGAAAGAAAAAGATAAAGTAATCTACTCAGAATGCATTGAGAAAATACAAAAATACATTGATTTGAAATTAAAAACCATAAGAAAAACAACAAACAAAAACAAGTATTAATTAAAAACTAAATGTAAGAACAAAAGTAAACACTTATCTGAAAATTCTCTCCACAAGACTCAGGAAGTTCCTCTGAAACTTTAACTCTTTACTAAACTACTCCTCATAGCGGAACTCCCAACTCTGATGACTCAGAATAACTTCAGACTTCAATAAAAACTAAACTAAAAAGAAAGAAAAGAAGTGAGAAGAAGAAGACTTCACTCTGACCCTTTTCTCCTCTCTACTCTCTACTCCTACTCTTAATAAAAACTAAAATAAAACTCTGTAAAAATGCAATGGAAGAACCCTTCAAAATGCAAAGGAAAGGCTCCTTTTCTACTCTCTACTCCTACGCCTAATGAAAACTCTCTTCAAAATGCAAGTGGAAGAGCACTTAGTCATTCCTAAGACTCCCTTTAAATAGTAAACCAAAACGTGCCTTGGTGTATCTTCAAAATGTGTCCATATTCAATGTATCTACCAAAGAATGCACCCCTTCATTCAAACTTGCCGCCCAAAGGAAGTTATAGAAGTTACCACCAAGAGTTGCATCTCATCCCCTTTGAAAATGGCACCAAATTCAATTAGAATTCAATTTTTAAGCATGTGCGGCTAAGCGCCGACCCGGCGACGCTTAGCCGCTGATGCCAAAATTTTGATTTTTCATTTTTTTGCTCCAAATTTGATCCAATTTTGCTCCTTTCATCATGACCATCTATTTTCATCAGACCTGCAAGAAAAACAAAAAATACCTTCCATTAAATTGCAATATCATTAAAAATAGGTATAAAAATGTGCATGAAAATACTATATATTTTAGGTGTATCAAAATCCCCTAAACTTTAAATGTTACTTGTCCTCAAGTGATAGTTAATCTCATAGAACATTTTAGCATGCAAATTATGTAATGAGTTTCTTAGGAAGATAACAAAATTTTGTTCTAGAAATGGAATAGTCCAATTTAGAAAAAATTTCAGTAATTAAAACCAGCTTAAAGTTTAGAAAGTTCTTAAGTAAAGGAAAATGACAAATATAAGTTTCTATCTAATTCAGTGATATTTTTAGATTCTTCAAAATATAGAATTCAAACACTTATTTTTCTCACTTAAAAATCTTTATTTGAAAATAATTTTACTTACTATATTATAACCTTAAGCTTTAGATTTTCTCTGAACTTATATCTTAAACTTTAGGTATGAAACCAATTTTTGATTAGGCCCTTAAATCCTCAAGCTTCTCCTCCCTTTTCATATACTATTTTTCATTTTTTTTCCTTTTTCTTTTTCTCTTTTTTTTATAAGGCAAGGATTACTATATCTGGATAGGCCTTTAATAATTTTGAATTCTACCATTCCATTTAAAGTAAAGGTCAGATATACATCTTTCACTTAAAAATCATAATAATAATATTTGAAAATTACTCTTCAATAAAAGAAATTTAAGCTTTGAAAAATAAAAGTCAAATATTCTATTTATCCAAAAATACATAACTTCTTACTAAAGATCGTTTAACTTTATTTAACACCTCTTCATTAAGAAAATTTTAACTTTAAGTTTTTCATGATTACTATAAATTTTAACTAAATTCTTTTATTCATTTCTATATTTAAAATTTTTGTTCCCCTAATATAACTTCATGCACATAATTATTCTCAATCAAAAATAAGATTTATTTTAAGTATTCTTGAGAATTAAATAAAATTTTATGTTTTTTTGAAAATCTTTGTTTTTAAAATCCCCCCTAAAACTTTAATTTTTAGTTAAGATAAAACATTTAAGCATAACAAATGATACATGGGTGACAAAAAAAAAACTGACATATCATGCTTGCAGGAAATTTTAATATCC
Source organism: Papilionanthe hookeriana x Papilionanthe teres (assembly GCA_022702705.1). Lineage (NCBI taxonomy): Eukaryota > Viridiplantae > Streptophyta > Magnoliopsida > Asparagales > Orchidaceae > Papilionanthe > Papilionanthe hookeriana x Papilionanthe teres. The sequence continues at coordinate 33,361 of JAKZJZ010000214.1, forward strand.
TAATATGCAAGTATAACAATTTAAATAACAGGAGTAAAATGAAATCAAAATTAGTTTTTTTAAACATTTTTTTTATACAAATAAAAGTAAAAATTTTAAAAATACTTCTACAGTAGTGGAGGTTTTCAAAGCAAATACACACCAACTAAAATAACACACTGATACAGATAACAGATGGTAGTGGAATTTGAAAAATTTTAAACATGTAGTTTCCTAAGTAGAAGTTCCCAATAGTGGTTTATAATCTCCTAACATTTTTTGAATTAAAGTACACACTACTAAAAACTCTGACATAACATACACATTAAAACATTTACTAATACACATCACTACCACAAAGAAACATATAAAACATCAATACAAACAACAACAAACTCATCTGAATATGCATAACAGAAAAAATAATACAAACTACAGTTTTACATAATATCAAGGTTCATATCACAACACAATAATCAAACTAAATACTAACAAAACAAACATTAGCGACAACAATAACAACTTTGCAACGAAAACAAATAACACTAATATACTCATCATCCTCATCATCATCATCATCCTGCTCGTTCCAATCCCTAGATGGCACATAAGTTATGTAGAATGGATGAGGGGCATCTCAGCACTCTGATCACCTCTAATCATTATATCCAAATATTGCTGATAACTCTCCTCATACTCATCATGTTTCACAATATATCTTTCTACATTATCCATCTTACCATCCATATCTTTCACATGCTCTCGAGTAAGACTCACTTTTTTCAAAAAATTTCTTAATAAACCAGTCTGTGAATCAGTAGATGATGATGCACGCGAAGTAGAAGCACGAGAAGTAGATGCAGAAGAGCAGAAGCAGTAGAAGCCCTACCAAATCCTCCTCTCCAACCAAACTCCGAATGTACAGTGAAAGCACCAACGTTTACACTGGCAATTAGTCTCAATGGCTGAAGTACCTCTTCCTAGGTTTCAAACTTCACTCCAGATCGTTCACATAATGAATGAATCAACGAAGGAAATCCCATACTGCAGGTAGTGGTGGATCTAGCACTGTTCAAAACATAATCATAAATTATTCCTCCAATGTCAATAGGCTTCCCTTGCTGAATACAATGGTTCAACACAGCTCTTTCTCTCGTTACTTCACTAGTGTGGCTCGAAGGTAACAACTTAGATGAGATAAAATAATGACATGCCTTAGAAATGGCATTCAATTTGGAAGCAGGAGAGTTCACTCTTCTATCATTTGTTATTTTCCATAACCCTCTTCCATCAGTCAAACATTCCATGATCTTATCTAACTCTCCTTTGTTGACCTCATTTTTGATGAGGTCTTCTCTTCTCTCTTTAGTACTTAGGATCTAGCCTTAGGCTTTTCCTTTGACTATCTTAGAGGACTAGAATTGGGATCCACCATCTAGAATTTCAAACCACTTCTTAACTCCTGCAAACTCCACAAACTTGACTGTAGACCCCTAATCACCTAGAGGGTTGAAATCGAATGTGGAAGTTTAAAGGATGAGTTCTATAGGACTCTTTGGCCTTGGGGCGCCTACAGGTGGCACGGTGCAGTGAAGGGCCGACTTACACACACACTACACTCATACACTACACTTTCTCACTCCTCCTAAAAACTACACCCATACTAACTTGACCTCCCGACTCATGTAGGTGATTCACATGGATGGTCCTTAACCACAAACCCTTGGCTAAGAGGGTTAGGAACAACATAGTGAATGCCTCGAATGAGTCCCTTCATGGCTCATGTGGGCTTGATGTGGCTTCATGGCTCAACCAAAATGATTTTATTCCACTTACATTTACTCAATCTTCGATTTTCCGAATTTTCGATTTTGACCCCGGGACCCTACACACTCTAACTTATCCAAAGCCCTTGAAATTACCCAAATTTTTCAAAATTTCTAAATCACCCAAAATCCCACAAAATCAATCCCAAACATTTCCACATCACTCAGATTGATCATCCATACCCAAAAATACCAAAAATTCCAAGAATACCTCCCAATACCCTCCAAATACCCAAAATACCCCTCTTGACCTAAAAAATCCAAAAATTCAGAAAATTCCCAGAAAATTCCAGAAAATCCCAAATATTCCCAATTTCATTTTGTTCAACTACACCATGGGCCAATTTTGTCAATTTACCCTACTTTTGTCAAAACCCCTAATTTGACCCATTTTAACCACTAAGTGAACCCGATGTCGAACCAAACCTACCCGATTGACCCAAATTCTGGTCCAATTCAATTCTAAACTTCAATTCAACATTCCCAACACCAATCTAGACCAAATACAAGTCCAATTTGAGTGACATTTGGATCCAATTTCACTTTTGGCCTTAAAGCCCGATTTGGACCCATAACCCAGACCTAACCCAAACTCACCCAATTCGACTCCAATTAACCCCAAATATTTTCTAAATCTTCCTTAGCATCCCCACAAGCATAACACTAACATGATTTTCCCAAAATCTAGACCCAAACCCCACTCAAATTCAACCCAAAGCTAAAAAGCCCAATTTTGACATAAACCCAAACCTAACCCAAATGAGCCCAAACCCCAAAATCAAAGCCCAACCAAAGTCGAAACCTCTTTGAAACACTCCCATAAACATTTTTCAACATTAATTTTACATCAATTTCAACCCTAGCCCAACATTGGCCCAACTTGGCCCACTTGGACCTATATTGGCCCATTCACAAAAGAGCCCAAATTCGACCCAATTCAAACCCAAATCACCCCCAATTTGCTTCAAGTCACTCATGACACATCCATGAGCTAAACCCAACAGATTATTTAGCCCAACCTCTTTACAAAATTCCCATCCATAAATTCATTTTCAAACTTAAAGGCCCATTCCTTAAACCATTTTAAAAGCCCATCTTTTACCACATCAAAGGCCCAAAATTGGTCTCAAAGCCCATATGACATTTCCCCTCATCATACTTTCAATTAAACTCAACACCTAAGTCCTAAATTCATCATCAAATCATTCCAAATCAAGTTTCATACAAATTTCCATCAAATTACCAAAAATTCTTAAAACCCATTTTTATGAAATTGACCAAACTTTTTCCAAACCAAATGTGAGCCATTGAGCCATGTACAAACCACATGGCAGCCATGGAGACCACTTTCCACCTCACCAAGCCATTAATGGCAAGAAGAGGGGATTCTTTCCTAATCCTTCATTAAGCCCTTTTAACCATATTCATGTCACACTCTAAACCATGCTTTGCCACCTAATCCTTGATGGAGACTCCACCACATGCGGAGATTGACCCACTGACCTCCCAGCACCAAAACCGAGTCTTGGGGAGGTGCACCCAACCCATTTGCATGGGTTGACCAAAATAAGCTAAAATGGCCCCTTCCCCTTTCTACTTTGATTCAACCACCTTACACATGTCGAACCTCGATTGAATGCACCAAACCCCGCCACGACCCACCCGAACAAGATGGTGACCAATGCACAGCCGGCCGGCCACCGGGTTGCCGGAAAACACCATGGCCGAGAGCTCGCATGTGAGCCGACTTTGGGACTCTACCTTCGTCGAGTCGCCCCATGCCCAGATGGCCACCATGGCTGTTCTGCCCTTGACTGCGCGAGCTGATCCCGAGCCCCAACTCTCCACGGGAGGCCCTCCGCCCTCTCTCATTTAAACACCACCCCTCTCGGCCATGAGAGGTGCTGAAACAAACTTTAAGGAAACTACGCCAAAATTGTTCCGGACTACTCCCCATACATAGAGCACTTGATCCCCAGCTGAAATCCCCTGCCATTTCCTCTCCGTGAGCTCGATTTCGGAGTTGAAATCCAAGCCCAAAACCAGGACACTTCTCCACGGTGAGCCAATCCACAAATTGATTGGTCCTACACCTTCACCGGACCAGAGAAGGTGTCCACCAGCAAAAGCCCCATCTTCGAGGCCACTCGGTTGCTCCGGCCTCCAAGCTTTGTGATCGGGCGTGGTCGAAATCCTACCTAGAGCGATTCGCCGACCGGGAGACTTCATGCGGAGCTTGCGGGATCCAATCGAAGGTGAAACGACCCTCGGATCGAAGCCGCACTTCTGCGAGCAAAGGTATGGCCTCATTCTTCTTTCCGAGCTTACGAACATTCTCCATTTTTATTGAGTAAATTTCATCCCACATAAACCGTATGGATGTGTTCGTCTTCTCGAGACGAATCCATAGAGCATAAGAACATGAAAATCCATCGAGTATCGAGTGAGATATTAGGGATTTAGTGTGGACGGCTCTCGGGTGAGGACGCTCGGGGACGATGAACGGATGCCGTCCATTTAATACACACGCGGACGGACGGCTCAGATGGCGTCGGACCAGGAGATGGTACGTGAACCGCGGGGCCCGAGCTGCTGACTCAAATGGCTGCGCCGAATCAGAAGACGATGCGTGTGCGTTCGGAGCTGCCGAGGATGGCGTGGCGCCGCGTGGATAAATAGAAAATTAAGATATTTTCTATTTATTTAATTCCCTAAACTTCAAAAATTCATAACTTTGTGTAGGAAAATCATAAAAATAAAATAAAAATACCCTCTTGCTCAGTGAACAGAGGAGAATAATGTGGAAAAGAAATCATTTAATTTCATCAAGTATTTTATTTTTAATAATTTATTTACTGTCTGCACTATTTTAATTCTCCATGCATGTAGGAGATTCACTATGGCATGAGACCATAGGGCTTTTGAAGCCTCTGAATTTGGGAACATTCCCCGAATTTTCCAAAGTCGGAGGCCATCCTATGAGAAGTTATTGATTTTTCAAACTCATGTTACTGTTTTCAGTATTTTAATTCTAATAATTAGCATGTTGTGAAATAAATTCTAGGAAAATTTGGTGATGTCCCTTATGACCAGAGGACCCTAGGAAAAATAAGTTTTGAGTTAGTTCATTTAAAATAACCCTAATTAGCTTAAACACCCAAAATAGATCTCTAATTAATTAGGGTTAACCATACATCAAATTTACTTGAAATCAATTTTCCACTAACCTTTAGGATCAGAGGAACCCACTATAAAAATTTGAAGTAAATTGGACTTGGTTAGCCCTACTAAATGGGTTGATTAAGCCATTTAGTCAATTTAAACTTTAAAAATTCATAACTTTCAAAATACCTTTCAAAAATTCACCAAATTGGTTTTGGAGCCTCTCTGAGATTAGGGAAATTTAAGAAAATTAAAATTTCAATTTTCTAAAAAAGTTAATTTTTAATATTATTTTAATATTTTTAATAATTAAAAAATAATAAAAATCACAAAAATAATAAAATTCACCAAAATGTCACATTTTGAATTTTAATCACTTAGGAACAAACCCCATATTTTTCTTAGGTCTATTTAATGAGATATTAAATTTTAAAGCCTTAGGGTAATTTTAAAATTAAAAAAATGTATTTTCTAGCATTTTCACTAAAATAATTATAATAAATCAAAGAAAAATTAGAAAATTACAAAAATTGATTCTCTGATTTCCTTGATATCAGAGAGAATTTTGAAAAATATAAAATTCATTTTTTAACCTTTATTTTGTTTTTAAATTAATTAACACTCCAAAATTTAGAATAATTATAATAAAAATAATATAATTCAAGAAATCACCAAAATTGGTCCAAATGGTCCTCTGGTCATTAGGAATGTCCTCTAATTTTCTTAAGGACAGAAACTCTCCCTTGGTCATGTTATTAAATTTTCCTTGGAAATCTCTATTTTCTATCAAAAATAATTATATAAATAAATTAAATACGGAAAAATCACATTTTCTCCTCTCATGTCTTTATTGACATATGAGTGAAGTCACATAAAAATTTTAAGTTCATTTAAGCTCAATTTAGTGAGTTATGAAATTATTAAGCTTAAAGGGCAAAATGGTAATTAAAATTTTAACCCTTAATTAAAACTTTAGGTTTAATAAAATTAACAAGTAAAATATTTGATCTTAATTTGATTTGGATGATTGGAATCTAAATAGTTAAAGGGTAGAAACCCATTAAACAATTTAAAATAATTAAACCTTAATTAAATAATTGATTAAATTTGGGAAGAGTAATAAAATTGGAATTATTAAAATAGGGATATTGTTAGGAAGAGATTTATTCTTTAATTTAAAAATCCCTAAATTAATCATCTCATTAATATTTAATTCTTAATTAAAATGATAACTCAAATTTAAAATATTAAAAGGCTTAATCATTAAACTAAAGTTAAATTATTAAACTCTTTTTAAAATTTCAATTAAATTAAATAAACAAATTAAATTAAATTAAAATAAAAATTAAATTAAATTAAAAATTAAATTAAATTAAATTAAATTAAAAATTAAATTAAATAAATAAATTAAATTAAATTAAATTAAAAATTAAATTAAATAATTAAATTAAATTAAATTAAATTAAATTAAATTAAATTAAATTAAATAAACAAATTAAATTAAATTAAATGAATAAATTAAATTAAATTAAATTAAATTAATAAATTAAATTAAATTAAATTAGACTTAATTAAATTAAAACAATTTAAATTAAATTAAATTAAATTAAATCAAACATATTAAATTAAATTAAATTAAATTAAATTAAATCAAATTAAATTAAAAAATTAAAATTAAATTAAATTAAAGGAAGTTAAATCAAATTAAACTAAATTAAATTAACATTAAATCAAACTAAATTGAATTAAATTAAATTAAATTAAAATTAAAATTAAATTAAATTAAAGTTAAATTAAATTGAATTAAATAACTTCACCTAAAATAGAAAGAAAATTAAATATAAAGCAACTGGAACACTATTCCAAATTTAAACCCATTAATTGAAGTTAAACTAAATCACAAATTATTGGAACACCAATTTGCCCTCGAAAACTTTGATTATCATAACTCATAAACGAAACATTAAATGAAATGTTACTTCACTTATAGGACATTCAAATATCCTCGTTTACTGAGTAAGATAATAACAAAACTTAACTAAACCTCGGACGATTAATTCATTTGTGTAATTGAATTCTTTTGGACTTAAAACAATCCTAGAAATATTGAAAAGATGTTTAAGATTTGCCTTAAGCACTTCCTCGATATGATAGGATGTTCATAAGAACAATTGAACTTAATTGTTCTTTGATGAAGAAAATCGTCCTCGAACCAAAATACGAGGAACCTAGACGTCATAGGAAATGACTAGGTATAGGATTAGGAATTTGGTAGAAAACCATAACCCTTCCCTTAGCTTTACACTAGGAATTTGCTTAAATATTCTAATTGTGTTTTGAGTGCGGCTTGGGATGACGGGAAGACCCTCAGGTACGCTTTTATTTTATTGCAATTTACTTTCTTGCAATTTACATTATTGCAATTTATTTAATCGCATCGCACTTACTTTTTCTTGCATGATAAACAAGCTGTTGCATGAGAACCCACACCTTTAGGATAGTCCCTCAACTGAAACCAAAACTAAACTAAAAGTCATTGCAAGATAAAATTCACCGCCACAACATTTCAAAATATAAAACAACTCAAAATTTAATCACAAACGAGAACACAAAACTACAATTACAACTAAATTAAAACGTCTCGTTGGATGATCGGGAATACCTCGGATGATGTAACCTACGTGTTGCTTAACGGGATTTCCACGGTGCTAAATGAAAGTGTGGAACTCATTTAGTTGAGTTTAGCAAATTCATCTGGACTAAGTGAATTCGATAAAAATAATGATGCCGGAAGGAAGGAACCGTGGGATCTTAACCGGTGTCGTTATAATCAACTTTAAGATTTGTTTTAATTGAAACACAAAAAACACTTGGAAATTAAGATTTTCTCTAAACCAAAAAACATTTCTCATCCCCTGATTTATGACTTCTAAAACTAAACCCCTGCAACAACAAGGAGCTCGGAGCATGGTGGGCAGCACGGCCATCGTCGTCAGCAAAACAAATCTACATCAGCAAAACTTTCCTAGAATTAAACAACAAAACCATAGGACTTCGAGGTAGTTTGCCTAATGCAACACAAATCCTCAACTCTTCGTTAGGCATTTGCATTGCAAATTAAGCCCTAATCGGTCTTAGGATTCCGAGGTAGTCGTCTGATACGACATAAACCCTCGCATCTTCGAGGCTATTTGTATGATTCTATCATATAAATATAAGTCCTAATTAATTAAAATTGGCGAGATCAAAACATTAAATAGATATTAGGACTTTCCTAAATTCGAAGCCAAACAATAGGATAGTCGGGAGATTACCGAAGTTCACTTCGAATCTGTAATTTCTCCTACCTTTCTTCCTTTGAACTCTCAAAACAAAATGTTCCAAACTTGATCCATTCCCTACTGAAATTCCAAAATTCAATCCTTTGAAAACTTAAACTTTGTAATTCTTGAGAGTAGAATTATTGATTATTATCGAGAGTTTTCTTAGGTGACTCCCGTCACTTAAGATGTAATTAACTATAGGGGCTTGCCCTTATAGGGAATTTTAAAGAACCCGAGTAATATAAACCCTGTTTAATGCTTTCATATTAAGCGAGGGAATTTGTCGGCTTATAAAAATTGGTTCGCGGACGAAACGGATGTCACAAATCTTCTAGTTTATTTAATCGAGCCCCACCATTAAGCAGTGTGTATATCCTTAGGGATAGGTACACGGTTTGTGGTGCGGTGTTCGTTTATATAAACTATTCGGGATGTGAGATCAGTTTGATTTCATATCTTAAAATTTTCAAATTTAAAATTTTTTTCAAAATCAAATACTACTTTTCAAATTATTTATTTAAATTAAATTAAAAATTCGCCGACAACTTCTGTCAGGCGACCCCTTTTTCAAAATACCACACAACCTAAAAATAGTGCTGACATCCTTCTGTAGGATGATAGTTAGAATAAAAACAAAACATGTCAGAAGGTAGTACATAAAAAGTATTGATTGCCCCGAAGAAAAGTTGACCTCATGCCTCCTAACCATCACTTGATTCTCTTACGCGAGCGGAGCAAATTTGCATAAAATTCTCAAACCACAGAAACAACAGCAACAGCGGAGAAGCAACAGTAATTCTCTCAGTTCCTTCTAGCAATCATTTCTTCAATCACATCTCCTGGTTTACTAAACACTCGCTCAGTAATCAACTTACGTGACTGAAATGCATCAACGTATCGTTCCTCATCCCTCATACTAACAAATTTGTCAAAATCAAATCTTGTCTTTTCTCGTGCACGCTTTGACTTTTGAGCCATTTCTAAAAATTCACGAAAAATTCACCATAAATTCCAAAATCAAACTAAACTTGCTAAAATATCTTCCAAAAGATATTTTCACTAAATCCAAGCAATTTCTCAAGTTTTTCCTCAAATTTTCACCATGAATAGTGATTTTAAGATTTTCCAAAATGTACTCAAAATATATGGTGAAAATCAAAAATTTTTACTTAGGAGTAGTGCTCTTACCTCAAGGAATCCAAATCTAACAATTTTTGTTGATCGGCTCTTAAATGATCCACAATATGATGCCCTAGGCACATCTTTCGCAATAAATCGAAGGTTGAAGACGATGGGGTGGTTTAAAAATGGTAATTTTCAGGTTTTTAACTACTGGGAACCAATTTTCGCGAACTAGCGCCTAAGCGCTAACTATCGACGCTTAGCCCCGAAATCTGGTGCTTAAGCGCCGGCACTTTGGCGCTTAGGCGCAATAACCAAATATTCACAATAATGGTATATGCACTTAAATCACTTGGTTAATCACCCTAAATTACTCCAAAATAATTATTTCTCCCCACATAAATCTTCAATATTCCAAATCAAAATTTAATATCCATTGATTCCACACAAATTTCACACAAACACAAACTTTATATTAGGATGAAATTCTCTAAATACAAGAGACTTTAATCTCAAACTGATAAGTATACATATCTAGGATGTAACCATCACATCATCAGGCTTAGTTAATACTTAAATATAAACACTAAACACACTAAACATAACACACAAGAACACTAAAAATAACACGTAAGAACACTAAACAAATAAAAATAAAACACTCTTAATTCCATTCTCTGTTAGGCAGATTATATCCAGGACCACTATTATTCTCATTTGACCCTTTTGGAATATAAATTTAATAGAATGGGCGATAATTGTTCATTCTTACATCTTCCTCTTCAATCCATTTGTTTTTCACAAACATCACCTTATCTGCCTCTTCCACATACCTTGAATGACTGAATTGCATCTTGAGTTGCCATCCCATGTGCTCCAAATGTAGGTTACTTTCATGGATTTTTGCTTCCATTGAAGTCACTTGGGCTTCAATATTTGCAATCATCTCTGCAATACCTTGAATACTAACAGCGAGATATCCATTGAAAAATTCTTTAGCACTATCACTAATGAACTTACTCTTGTCAGAATCTTGCTTCTTCTTCATCTCATTCTCCTAGGAAGACATGATGCACTCAAAACTCTCTTCTCAAGACTCAGAAATAAAAATAGGACTTGTGGGCAAGTGTTTCTCTTAAATTAGGTCCTTTTTATAGACTTGGGAAGTGCTAAATCTGTCCCAAGATGTTTTAAAACTCCAAAATAACTTCCAAAACTAATCCCCCACGATCTAGGCTTCTAGAACCTCAATTTTCACGTTTTTTATAACTGCAGGCGCTAAGCGCCAACCGATCGACGCTTAGCCGCCGGTGCTCGATTTAGCACGAGTGCCGCTAAGTGTCCAAATTTTCATTCGACTTCTCTAAGTCATCGATTAAGGTCGAATAAACTCAACTATAGTTTAAAAAAAACTCCAATTACTACCACCAAAAACATAAAAATAAATCAAACAAAGCAAACAAAGCTCACAAAATAAACATAAAGCAAAGCACACCAATAATTATGGGTTGCCTCCACAAAGCGCTTGTTTTAACGTCTTCAGCCTTACATACCCAGAACTCATTCTGAGTGACCCAACATCAAATTATTATTAAATTTAGATTTATTAGTAGAAAAATATGGTTTAAGTCTATGTCCGTTAACTTTAAATATTTTTCCGAGTCTTAGGATCTTGAATATCTGCGACTCCATAAGAATAAACTTTATCACGATAAATGGACCCATCCACCTGGACTTAAGTTTTCCAGAAAATATTCTCAATCTAGCATTATACAGTAAATATTTTTGTCCTGGTATAAGATTTTTAGTAAGAATCTTCTGATGATGCCATAACTTCATTTTTTCCTTATAAATCTTTGTATTTTCATAAGATTCATTCCTTATTTCTTCAAGCTCATTCAATTGCAATAATCTCTTTTCAGCACATCTTTTAAATTATAATTGAACTCTTTAATAGCCCAATATGCTTTATGCTCAAGTTCAAAAGGTAAATGACAAGCTTTTCCAAAAATCAGCCTATGTGAGGACATTCATATAGGTGTTACGTAACGATCTATAGGCCCACAAAGCATAATCCGAGTTTGATTGACCAATCCTTTCTATTTGGATTAACGGTTTTTTCCAATATTTTTTTAATTTCACGATTGGATAATTCAACCAAACCACTTGTCTACAGATGATAAGCAGTAGCAATGCGATGATTAATATGATATTTCTTTGCTAAAATCCCAATAATCACATTTCTAAAATGACTTCCCCCATCCGTTATGATTACTCTTGGTATTCCAAATCTGCAAAATATATTCTTTTCTAAAAACTTTGCAACACTTTGAGCATCACATCGAGGTAAAGCAATAGCTTCAATCCATTTGGAAACATAATCTACTGTTATCAAAATATAAACATTTCCGAAAGATGGTGTAAATGGTCCCATAAAATTTAGTCCCCAAACATCAAATATTTCAACTTCCAACATATAATTGTGGGGCATCTCATTTCTTCTAAAAATATTGCCTACACACTAACATTTATCCCAATTTTTAATATAATCATTCACATCCTTAAAAATTGTATGCCAATAAAATCTTGATTGTAATATTTTATATGCAGTTTTATTACTTCCAAAATGTCCCCCATAATCAGAATCGTGACATTTTTAAATAATTTCATAAGTCTCTTCCAAAGGTACACATCTTCAAATTATTAGATCATTTCCTTGTTTTTATAAAAATGGGTCATCCCAAAAATAAGTCTTAGCATCAGACAGAAATTTCTTCTTTTCTTGGTATGTCAAACCATAGAGTATAATACTACTAACAATAAAGTTTAATATGTATGCATACCACGAAACAAGTAATTCTTTAACAGTGAACAGTTTGTCATCAGGAAAATGTTAATTAATTTCTTCAATATCACAGAGAGATTTTTCAATTTCAAACCTGGACAAATGATCAGCAATTTGTTTATCAGAACCCTTCCTATCTACTATCTCAAAATCAAATTATTGCAAAAGAAGAATACATCTTATCAGTCTCGGTTTGGCATCGTTTTTCTTCATTAAATATTTAATAGCAGAAAAAAGAGTGATCAAGCCTAGCTTCAATATTAGGGGTGTCAAGAATGTGAAGCTTAACCATCAATGTGCAGCATCCTCCTTAAAAAATCTAAAATAATTTTCTTTAAGATTTGTCTTTTCAAAGTGTTGAAACATTTTTATTGACTTTTTGGATTTTTTCCCATTTTTTTATTTTTAGCTCCTACAAGAAAAAATAGTAATAATATAAATGCAAACAAATATGAAATAAACAAAGAAATAAAAAAAATCTAAACCTAGATTCTAAGCAGTTCAACTAAAGTTTTCCTAAAATCAGAATTCTTCTTAAAACTTTTCTCCGACAATCGTGATAAAAACTTGACACGCCGAAACTTACTACGAAGGAAGTCTACTACATAATCTAAATATATGTGTCAAGTAATAATGTAGTTAAAAAGTTTCGTGTGTCGATCCTACGAGGAAAGTGCTAAGAATTATTTTTTTTTTGGGTGGGGGGGAGGGGGGAGGGGGAGGGGGAGGGAGTAGGGGTGGTGGGGGGACGAATCTTTAATTTACTATACTTTTAAACCTAGTTTAGTGTTATTACAACAAGTGGTGGTTTCTTAAAATCCAATTAAAAATGAAATTAAAAGATAACAAATTAAAAAAAGACATAAAAATAACGGCAGGCAAATCTTACAATTCTTCATGTGAGGCTCGTGCCCGTATGATTTAAGTGATGTGGTGGTTCAAGATTTTTCTATTCTTTCCTCTACATGATAGTTGTTAGCAGAGATAGAAAAGTCCTCATTATGTCTATGTATAGGTCAAAAGAAGGATGAAATTCATAAATTTGGGGCTTCCTCAATTCTCATGACATCCCACTGACTTGTTATGATCCCCTTTCAAGATTGCAAAATCTCGATAAAATATGTCTATTGTTACCTGGCTTTTTTGGTTAAAACAATTATATTTCTCTGTGTAATGAGTAGGAGTAACGGATCACGAAATATATTAACATTTTAATTTGTCAGATCAGGAGTAAATTAACTTCTATGGTTAACACAACAATAAAGAGCCCTATGTTCTAAAGAAAATGAGACAGGGAAAGGAACCAACCGAGAAAATTACAAATCACATCCCATAAATCATAGAAATGTGAAAGTATAGCAATGCATGATAGAGAAAATTTTGAAAAAATATCACATCAAAACTATTATTTCAAGAAAAATGAAAAGAAAACGAGTTACAAAATGAGTTGTTCCCTCTTTAACGGTAGTCGACTTGTACGTCATATAATAGCCTCTCAAAATATAATAAGAACAATATAAATAAAAAGTTAGAAATAACCCTAAGGACCTCGACCCCGAGAGGAAGAGGAGTCTAAGGAAAGCTCACAAAAACTCTCAACTTTGGTGCCCAAGCTGCCTTTAGTTCTCTCCTCCCCCAAAAGAGTGTATATATTTGTGCCCTAACTTCCCCTTTTAAAGTTCAACAAAAATTGTCATGAAACTACCTTCTAAAATGAGATTTGATGGTCTAGTGGTGTGATCACACCTGAAATTTGCATTTCCACACCGAAGCGGCATGGACATGAAGTTCTAGGGTGGTCACGCCCAAATCAGAGGTGACTACGCCAAATAGCACTATATTGAGCGTTTTGACTTAATTTTGCTTGTCTGACACCTATAATCTACAAAATCGCACAAAGAACCTTCCACATTCATAAAATCATGATAAATGGGGTGTAATAAAAAGCAAAAGGAATAATAAAATGTTGGTTAAATCATGTAAAATTGATTCATGTAATGTATCCTTCTCCAATGCCTTCTTTCTAGTTCAAGATTCTTCCTTCCACAAATTGGATCCTGTTTTTATCTTGGCTATCCACTCATCTTCTCAACAACAAATAAGCATGTCGGCATATTTTTAGGTTAAGTGTTGTATTTTTGAAAACAGATCGCCTACAGAAATTGTCGGCGAATTTTTAATTTAATTTAAATAAATAATTTGAAAAGTAGTATTTGATTTTGAAAATAATTTTGAATTTGAAAATTTTAAGATATGAAATCAGGCTGATCTCACATCCCAAATAGTTTATATAAATGAGCGCTACATCACTAGTCGTGTATCTATCCCGAAGAATAGACACACTACTTGATGATGGGGCTCGATTAGATAAACTAAAAGATTTGTGACATCCGTTTGGTCTGCGGACCAATTTTATAAGCCGACAAGTTCCCCTGCTTAATATAAATAAATTGAGCAGGGTTTATATTACCTTGGTTCTTAAAATTCCCTATAAGGGCAAGCCCCTAAAGTTAATTACATCTTAAATGACGGGAATCACTTAAGAAAACTCTCGATAATAATCAATAATTCTGCTCTCAAGAATCTCAAAGTTTAAGTTTTTAAGGGATTGATTTTTAGAATTTCAATAGGGAATGGATCAAGTTTGGAACATTTTGTTTTGGGAATTCAAAGGAAGAAAGGTAGGAGAATTTACAGATTCGAAGCGAACTTCGGTAATTTCCCTACTATCCTATTGTTTGGCTTGAATTTAGGAAAGTCCTAATGTTTATTTAATGTTTTGATCTTGCCAATTTTAATTAATTAGGACTTATGTTTGTATGACATGATCATACAAATGGCCTCGAAGATATGAGGGTTTATGTCGTATCAAATGACTACCTCGGAGTCCTAAGACCGGTTAGGGCTTAATTTGCAATGCAAATGCCTAACAAAAGGTTGAGGATTTATGTTGCACTAGGCAAACTACCTCGAAGTCCTACGGTTTTGGTTATTTAATTCTAAGAAAGTTTTCTTTGAAGTAGACTCAGGTTTTGCTGATGACGATGGCCGTGCTGCCCACCATGCTCCGAGCTCTTTGTTGTTGCAGAGGTTTAGTTTTAGAAGATTGTAATCAAAAGAGAAGAGAAGAGTTTGGTTTTAGAAATCTTAAAGTCGAAGTGTTTTTTTTAGTGTTTTAATTAAAACAAATCTGAAAGTTGATTATAACAACACCGATTAAGATCACACGGTTCCATCCTTCCAGCATCGTTATTTTTATCGGATTCACTTAGTCCAAATGAATTTGCTAAACTCAAGTAAATGAGTTCCACACTTTCATTTAGACTGTGGGAAATCCCGTTAGCAACACGTAGGTTACATCATCCTAGGTATTCCCGATCATCCAACAAGACGTTTTAATTTAGTTGTAATTGTAGTTTTGTGTTCTGTTTGTGATTAAATTTTGAGTTGTTTTATATTTTGAAATGTTGTGACGGTGAATTTTATCTTGTAATGCCTTTTAATTTAGTTTTGGTTTCAGTTTTAGGGACAATCCTAAAGGTGTGGGTTTTCAAGCAACAGTTGTTTATCATGCAAGAAAAGTAAAGTGTATTTGCGAGTAAAGTGCATTTGCAATAAAGTAAATTGCAAGGAGGTAAATTGTAATAAAACAAAAGCGTACCTGGAGGGTCTTCCCGTCATCCCAAGCTGCACGTAAACACAATTTAGGATATTTAATCATTTAAAGTAAGTTCCTAGGTAAAGCTAAGGGAAGGGTTATGGTTTTCTACCAAGGTCCTACTCCTATAGCTAGTCATCTCCTATGACGTCTGGGTTCTTGTGTTTTGGTTTGAGGACGATTTTCTTCATCAAAGAACAATTAAGTTCAATTGTTCTTATAAACATCCTATCATATTGAGGAAGTGCTTAAGACAAATCTTAAACATCTTTTCAATACCTCTAGGATTGTTTTAAGTTCAAGAGAATTTAATTATACAAATGAATTAATCATCCAGGAGTTCAAGTTTTGTTAGCTTGCTCAGTGAACTAGGACATTTGAATATCCTATGAGTGAAGTAATACTTCACTTAACACTCCGTTTAGGAGTTATGACAACATGAGCTTTTGAGGGCAAATTAATGTTCGGGTGATTTGTGATTTAATTTAATTTCAATTAATGGGTTTAAGTTTGGAATAGTGTTCAAGTTGTTTTAGATTTATTTTGAATTTTTTATGTCTTTGGTGATGTTATATTTAATTCAATTTAATTTAATTTAATTTTAATTTAATTTAATTTGGTTTAGTTTTACTTTCAATTTAATTTTATTTTATTTAATTTAGTTTTAATTTTATTTTAACTTGATTTTATTTTTTTTAATCTAATATGTTTTAATTTAATTTAATTTTATTTAATTTAATATGTTTTAATTTAGTTTAATTTAATTTAATTTAATATGTTTTAATTTAATTTAATTTAATTTAGTTTAATTTAGTTTAATTTAGTTTAATTTAAATTTAATTTAATTTAATTTTTTTTAATTTTAATTTAATATTTTATTTTTTAAAGATGATTTAATTTAATTGTTAAAGTATTAATTTAATTGAAATTGTGGAAGGATTTAATTTAAATGTTTTAATTTTTAATTTAATTTAATGATTAAGTCTTTTAACATTTTAAATCTTGAATTTGGATTATCATTTTAATTGGGAATTAAATGTTATTGAGGTGATTAATTTAGGGATTTTTTTAAATTAAAGAATAAATATCTTCCTAATAATATCCATATTTTAATAATTCCAATTTTTTTATTATTCTTCCAAGTTTAATCAATTATTTAATTAAGGTTTATTTTAATTATTTTCAAATTATTAGGTAGGTTTCCACCCTTTAACTACCTAAGTTTCAAACATCCAAAATCAACTTAGTATCAAATATTTTACCCACCCTTTTAATTAAACCTAAAAATTTTTAATTATAGGTTAAAATTTTAATTACCATTTTGTTCTTTAAACTTACTAATTCCATAACTCATTAAATTGAGCTTAAATGAATTTAAAATTTTTATGTGACTTCACTCATATGTCAATCAAGACATTAGAGGAGAAAATGTGATTTTTCTGTATTTAATTTATTTATGTAATTATTTTTGGTGGAAAATAAGGATGTTCAAGAAAAATTTAATAATATGACCAAGGGAAAGCTTCTGTCCTTAAGAAAATTATAGGACATTTCTAATGACTAGAGGACCACTTGGACCAATTTTGGGTCAATTGGGTAGGTTTGGTTTGACATTGGGTTCACTTTGGGTTAAAATGGGTCAAATTGGAAATTTTGACAAAAGTGGGGTAAATTGACAAAATTGGCCTATGGTGTAGTTGGATAAAATGAAATTGAGAATATTTGGGATTTTCTGGAATTTTCTGGGAATTTTCTGAATTTTTGGATTTTTTGGCTAAGAGGGGCATTTTGGGTATTTGGAGGGTATTTGGGGGTATTTTTGGAATTTTTGGTATTTTTGGCTATGGATGATCAATTTGAGTGGAGGGAAATGTTTAGGAATGATTTTGGAGAATTTTGAGTAATTTAGGTGATTTTGCAAATTTTGGGTAGTTTCGAGAGCATTTGGTAGGTTTGGTGGGTGCAGGGTCCTAGGGGTCGAAAATTGAAAATTTAGAAAATTGAAGATTGGGTAAATGTAAGTGGAATGAAATCATTCTTGTTGAGCCATGAAGCCATATCAAGCCCACATGAGCCATGAAGGGACTCATTTGAGGCATTCACTATGTTGTTCCTAACCCTCTTTAGCCAAGGGCTTAGGGGTTAAGGACCAGCCATGTGAATCACCTTCATGAGTCAGGAGGTCAAGTTGGGTATGGGTGTGGTTTTAGGAGGTGTGTGAAAGTGTAGTGTATAAGTGTAGTGTGTGTGTAAGTCAGCCCTCACCGGACCGGACCACCTGGGGCGATCCTAAGGCCGAAGAGTCCTATAGGAACTCATCCTTTAAACTTCCACATTTGATTTCAACACTCTAGGTGATTAGGGGTCTACAATCAAGTTTGTGGAGTTTGCAGAGAGTTCAAAAAGTGGTTTGAAATTCTAAAAGGTGGGTTCCACTTCTAGTCCTCTAAGATAGTGAAAGGAAAAGCCTAAGGCTAGATCCTAAGTACTAAAGAGAGAAGAGAAGACCTCATCAAAAATGAGGTCAACAAATGGACCCCCAATAGGTGTGGTGTGCTATCCAAGCACACCGCGCGTATTGGCGTTGACCGAAGCGATCAACAAAATCAACACAAAAGTCCAGGTGACAAACTTGGGACAGAGTAGAAGAATTTCCACTAGGGAGTGTCAAGTATATCTCTGAGAATGGAGATTCCTGAACTCTCGCTGGGGAAAGCAAAAGGAGGTGAATCCGAAATCGCATGATCTGGGGGAATTTCGATTTAGATTTCATTTTGTTTCAGTTTAAGTTTTGATGTGTGAGCTCAGATTTTAGTTTGAGTTTCAATTTAGATTGAAGTTTATTAAAATTAATTTGAAGGGATTTGAACTTGAAATGAAAATTAGAATTTTGTGGTTTTAGATCTAACATCTTCAACCTCAAAAGAAAATTGAATTGATTTGATTGAACCATTACAATGAGGAGAGATCTCAGAGCAATGCGGTATTGGATGTAAAATCCTTATCCTCAAGAGTTTGATTTTGATGTATTTCATTGCAGTAGGGAAAGAACCTAAAGCAATGCAGTATCAGATGTAAAATCCTCAACCCCAAGAATTTGATTTTGATGTATTTCATTGCGATAGGGAAAGAATCCTAAAGCAATGCAGTATAGAATGTAAAATCCTCAACTCCAAAAGTTTGATTTTGACGTATTTCATTACGATAGGGAAAGAACCTAAAGCAATGCAGTATCGGATATAAAATCCTCAATCCCAAGAATTTGATTTTGATGTATTTCAATGCGATAGGGAAAGAACCTAAAGCAATGCAGTATCGGATATAAAATCCTCAACCCCAAGAATTTGATTTTGATGTATTTCATTGCGATAGGGAAAGAACCTAAAGTAATGCGAGTCTCGGATGTAAAATCCTCGACCCCAAGAATTTGATTTTGATGTATTTCATTGCGATAGGAAAAGAACCTAAAGCAATGCGAGTATTGGATGTAAAATCCTCGACCCCAAGAATTTGATTTTGATGTTTTTCATTGCGATAGGGAAAGAACCTAAAGCGATGCGGTATCGGATGTAAAATCCTCGACCCCAAGAATTTGATTTTGATGTATTTCATTGCGATAGGAAAAGAACCTAAAGCAATGCGGTCTCGGATGTAAAATCCTCGACCCCAAGAATTTGATTTTGATGTATTTCATTGCGATAGGGAAAGAACCTAAAGCAATGCGGTATCGGATGTAAAATCCTCGACCTCAAAAGTTTGATTTTGATGTATTTCATTGCGATAGGGAAAGAACCTAAAGCAATGCGGTATCGGATGTAAAATCCTCGACCCCAAAAGTTTGATTTTGATGTATTTCATTGCGATACGGAAAGAACCTAAAGCAATGCGATCTCGGATGTAAAATCCTCAACCCCAAAAGTTTGATTTTGATGTATTTCATTACGATAGGGAAAGAACCTAAAGCAATGCGGTATCGGATGTAAAATCCTCGGCCCCAAAAGTTTGATTTTGATGTATTTCATTGAGATAGGGAAAGAACCTAAAGCAATGCAGTCTCGGATGTAAAATCCTCAACCCCAAAAGTTTGATTTTGATGTATTTCATTGCGATAGGGAAAGAACCTAAAGCAATGCAGTCTCGGATGTAAAATCCTCAACCCCAAAAGTTTGATTTTGATGTATTTCATTTTGCAAAGATTTGTAGTGTTGATTTGAAAAGTGTGGAATTTTGGTGTTTCGAGAATTTCATGAAAGTTGTAAAAGATTTTTGTGGAAAGAAACAGATTAGGAGGGAATACGTAGATGCTACATATCCCACTCAAAAGAGTTGATCGAAAGTTGCTGGTTTGGATTGGATACGATTCCTCGCCATCAGATCCGAATCGAAAACCTCGTGGCTCTGTGTCAGTGGAATCGACTGCTTCCATCCCAGACAAGGGAGAGAGTAGAACGGATTGGATTTCAGATTTGTAAGGTTGTGATTGAATTTGATTGAGATTTGTTTTGAGATCTGGAAGGTTGAATTTGAATTTGATTGAGATTTGATTTAAAATTTGTGTTCATTTTGTTTGTCCTTTAACGATTCAAATTTGCTTTATCATTCATTTAATGTTCATGTGGATTTGGCGTTCATCATTTTTTTTAGATTTTTAAGGAAAGTTTTCTTCCATTCTTTTTGTTTCTTTCCTATTCTTTGTTCGAAGTTCATTTAACTTTAATGGCGTTTCCCAGTCAATTTGCACAAAAGAGGTGAAGGCCAAAATGTGACATGGTCACTTTCATTCCAATCATGTCGAAGATACATCATACAACTCGATACTGGAATACATCTCATATAATCCATGTAGACTCAAAACGGACTATGTATGATCTTTGTCGATCCATCGAAAAAGGCATCTGTCAAAAATTCATGTCTGAATACTGAGGTACATGGTTAATAACATCACCTTCCAAGCCATCATTGGCAAGGATGCCGTATGGATGTACGTTGGAGGTGTGATATTTTCCATGTAACTCACAGCTCGTAAGGCCGGAGGCTCTCAAGCTACGGGTACGGTCGGAAGTGGTAAGGTGCTTTCCCGTCATCCATCCTTCGAAAGTAAGCGAGATCCGCTTCATTGGTACTCCCGGTATGCGATGTTTAGCGACATTTGCTCCATTGCCCTTTAGTATCATGACGGAACCTACCGGTAATGGTATCTTTATCGGCCCTCGGAACTCACTCGGGCCTCGCTATCCGGAGGTCGGATCCGAACATGATATTACACTCGTTCGGAAAAGAAACCGTGCGAAAGGTCCGACAAAGTCGTGGTGATCGATGTACGGGGGTATGCGATCACCCTTCTTGTAAATGTTAATGATGCAACTATTGGGTATGCAATCCGCCGGCGATACCCTCCATGTTATCATTCTCTTTACCATCCTTTTGATGATCGATGGCATTGGATCTACCTTGCCATGACGGAGTATCCCCGATGGGTTTCCCTTCCTGTCTTCTGCAAAGTTGTAGCAGCATCCACATTGTATTGTAATTCTCCCTTTCCCTGGCATCCATCTCCGGGGTTCCGAGTAGATGTTTTCTCTTAGGCGGCCTGCTCGACCCATTCTTTTTAAATCTCGGATGCAGTCCACGATTTGTTGTTGTTCGTATTCTGAGAACACGTTTGTATGTAGCTCGAGGCCTTCTAGTATATTGATCCTCCTGCCTCTAATTCTCTCGAAGTATTCGAAAGTTTGCTTCTCGACATTCTGCATTCTTTCTAGCTCGTATTCGGAATAATCCGCAAATGGCGAGGCACAGTGACGTACTCGTGGGATATATGGCTCAATCCCTTCGCGTTCTCCCGCATACCTCGACTCCTCGGGGATGGTCTCCGTCGGGACATCCTCGCGGGGTCGCTTCGCAACAAGGTCATGCATTGCGGTGGCTTTATCCGGTGGCGTGGTAGCCTTCCATCTTCGATCTCCTTGAGATTTCCACTGGTCTCTTCTGTTATCCTCGGAGCTGGCCTCCTTTCTTCAGGTTCATGGCGAACCGGTATCCTTGAAGTATATGTACTGGTAGTAGCGACTGCCTCGTCGCGCTGGTCTGCTGCTAGTTTAGTTAACATCTTGCACATACGGCGATTTTTATTTCTTCGCTGAGTTGTTGTGAGAGTAGCTCTTCGTACTTCCTGAATCTCTGTGGGCGCGGCGCTGACGAGCCTGCCCTCTACTGAAGCGACTACAGACTTGATTCTCTTGTCCTCCTCAGTGTTTGTTTTCCTTTTCTTGTTGTTGGGTTGGTGGCTTGGGCCACCCACTTTCATTCTCGTCGGCCGGGCGGTTCCTCTCGATCGGCCGGGACCCGGTCACCTTCCTCGTATTGCGAGCTCTGCCGGTGCGAAGTCCGAGTCAATCTCTATTATCGCTCCATCTTTCACCCTCTTTTCGTCGAGTGCAAGGCTTACGCCATTTCTAAAGTTCAGGACCAACCGCCCGTTCGACATTACCCTGCGAAAAGGCAAGGAAAAGGATCAGGGGCTGTACTAAGAACAAGAACATTAAGAAAATGTTTATTGGAGACAGAGTTTTCTTTTGTATTTTTTAAAATTCAACAGGAATGAAGTGGGAAAAGATCGGGAAAAAGATTTTGATTTGGAAGAGAGAACAAGGAAAATTTTATTATCATGATTTTATTTATTTTAGCACATTTTTTATTATTTTTGGGTTCGGACCCGATCACGAGTAATTACTTCGCCCGTGCTTCTAGGGATGAAGAATTCATTCCTTCGAAACATCGGGTAGCGTAATACTTCTTCGAGTATCGTCCGTTGATCGGAAGCATATGTCGTTCTCCTTGGCAATTCACTAGGCTGGTAGGAGCCTCCGAGTAGACTGCCTCGACCACTAGCTTGTCCTTCCCAGTGAGTTCAAATTTTCCTCCTATCTTGTGGTGTGCAAGGATAGGTCTCTTGAGAACGAGAACTAAGTCACCAACTTTGAAGGTTCTTGGGCGGACCAGTCTGTCATGGGCTTGAACCATCTTAGCTTGGTATAGTTCTAAATTCTGTTGCGCTACAAGTCTTTTCCCTTCCAGGCTTTCCAACTCCTCTAGTTGTAATTTGGCATTCTCTTCTGTCGTGATTTTATTTGCAACTGCAATTACGAGTGAAGGAAGGTCTGGACCTCTAAGGGTAACACTGCCTCGGACCAATACATCAGAGCGTAAGGTGTAGCTTGAGTAGGAGTTCTGAAGGTTGTCCGGTAGGCCCATAAGGCTTCTAATAACTTCTCGTGCCAATTTCTCTTATTATCGTCCAAAGTTTTCTTTAAAATTTGAATGAGAGTTTTATTAAAAGCCTCGGCAGGGCCGTTTGCTCTTGGATAGTAAATTGTTGAATACGTCGGTCGATTCCGTGTCTCACGACAAAATTGTTGATTTGTGCGCTTCGAATGCTTGACTCATTATCTGAGATGATCCTGCGCGGCACTCCGAAACGGTAGACAACTTGGTTCTTGAAAAAATGTAGCACGTGGTGTGCTTTCACTTCTCTGAGTGGAACTGTCTCTGCCCACTTGGAAAAGTAATCTGTAGCCGCAAGAATGAAGTGATATCCTTTTGAAGATGGTGGTTCTATTGGACCCACTATATCTGTGCTCCAACATTCGAAATGGCCACGACGCAATTGTCGGATGGAGCACATTTGGAGGTTGGTGTAGAACCACTCCGTGCACTTGGCATTGGTGACGGCTCTTGGCGATTTTCATGCGGTCGGTCATCATCGAGGGCCGGTAGTACCCTAGTCTTTTAATTTTCATTTTCATCTTCGGACTCGATTGGTGAGCACCACGGAGTCCTGAATGCACCTCTTTAACAATTTCACGGGCCTCGGACCCTCTTAGGCACCTTAGCCACATTTGATCGAAAAGACCTTCGTATAACATGTTGTTTATTAATGCGTAGGACGAGTTCTTTTATTGATCTAATGAGGCTATCGACCTATCGTCCGGTAGTTTTCCTGTTTGCGGTAGTCTATTAATGGTCGTCGCCAGATCTTCGTGTTTTTTGTCAGCTGCTGCAAGCTGATTCTTTTTCTTTTTATGATTTGTGTATTGTGTCCATGTCGAGTCGTGATAGGACTCGACGTCACGTGAGCGATACTTCAACTGATTCATCTTGCAAGCAGGCAAATTCTTTTGCGAGGCGGGCTAACGTATCTGCTAAAGCGTTTTCTTTTCTAGGAATTTTGTAGATCGTCACATTCGGAATCTGTTCCAACAACTGTATGGCATACTGGAAGTATTGCTCGAGTCTTGGCGTTAAAATTCTGTCTTGTCCGGCGATCCGTTGAATGATTAATCGTGAATCCCCGTAGATGTTGATGTTTGTTATCCCCATTTGAATAGTTAATTCTAGTCTCGTTACGAGAGCTTTGTATTACGCCGTTGTTTGTACACGGCTCTGTCAAGTGGTAGGAGTATCTTAACATCCCCCGCTCAGGTGTTATAAAGATTAGTCTGATTCCTGCCTTACCGGGCACTATCACTTGTGATTCTTCATCTTTGTGTGCTGAAGATGCGCCGTCGAAATATAATTCCCAAGGTCGATCATCAGGATCTTCTAAGCTCATTATTTGTTCATCTGGCAAGTCGTCATTGAGAGGAGATTCTGCCGGCAAAGGGTGTGCGAGGAAGTCTACTATGATTTGTTCCTTTACGGCACAAAGAGGCACGAATGTTATATCGAATTGCAATAATATCATTAACCACCTGGCAAGTCTGCCAGAAAGCGTTGGACAGGTCATTAAGTATTGTAATGGATTAAATTTCGAGATCAGGTTGACCTTATGAGAAAGCATGTAGTGCCTGAGCTTTTGAGCAACGAAGATCAGGGCCAAACAGTGCTTTTCAATTGTGGGATACTTTATTTCTGTCGGAAGTAAACGACGGCTTAGGTAGTAAAGAGCATTTTCTTTACCCTCATCATTGACCAGAGCTAACGGGGCTCCGAGAGAGTCGTCCAAAGCCGCGGTATAAAGTATCGACGGTCTACACGAGGCCCGGGGTCGCTAAGACAGGAGGTGTCATTAAATATTGTTTAATGTCCTTGAAGGCCTTCTAGCATTTCTCTTCCCAAATAAATTTGGCGTCCTTTTTAACTAATGCCGAGAAAGGCTGACACCTACCAGACAAGTTTGAGATAAAGTGTCGAAGATATGCCAACTTCCCTTGGAAAGATCGTAGTTGTTTTAAGGTTCTGGAAGGTGGCATTTCTAAGATAGCTTTAATGTTTTCCGGGTCGATTTCAATTCCACGATGTCGGACAACGAATCCTAAGAATTTCCGGAGGTGACGCCGAAGGCGCATTTTAAGGGGTTCTTCTTAAGGTTAAATTGTCTTAATTGTTCGAAAACAATTCGCAAATCATACAGGTGGTTTTCCTTTACTTTGCTTTTGATGACCACATCATTCTCGTAGCACTCAACTTGATTGTGGATGAGATCATCAAAAATTCTTGTCATTGCTCTCTGGTAGGTTGCTCCTGCGTTCTTCGGTCCGAATGACATCATCGTGTAGCAATATACTCCGATCGGCATTCGAATACTTGTAAGTTTTTCATCTTACGGAGCCATTTTTATCCGGTTGTATCCTGAAGATCCATCCATGAATGAGAATATTTCATGTGTTGAAGCAATGTCGATCATTAATTCAGGATCGGTAGAGGGAATTCATCTTTTGGACATGCCTTGTTTAAATCTTTGAAATCCACACAAATTACGATCGACCATTCTTCTTCCCGATTGGTACCACATTGGCTAACCAAGTCGGGTATTGTTCTTCACGAACAAATTTGGCGTCTATTAGCTTTTTAACTTCGGTATGACTTGTTGTTCGATTTCTAGACGCATTCTTACGGGACCCTGTCCGATTGGAACGAAGTAGGATCCATTCCTAGCTTATGAATTGCGACCTCTGGAGCTAATCCTAGCATCTCATCGTAGCTCCAAGCAAAACAGTCTTTAAATTCCATTAATAACTTGATTATTTCTTCGGAGTCTTCTTTATTGAGTAAGGAGCTAACAAAGGTAGGTCTAGACTCTTTGCTAATACCAAAATTAACTTCCGTTAACTCATCTATTGTAGATTTGATCTCTTCCTTGAACTCTGGTGGAGTGTTTCCAATTTGTAAATCTTTAAATTCTTCTGTAGTTTCCATGCAGTTTTCATTAGACTCGCAAGTGACAACCAAGCAAAATTTAGTATCGTCAAGCTGATCCCTTCGTGCCGAATCCGAGACCATGTTTTGAATTGGGTGGACGACCGGAGTTATTCCATAATTTTTCAAAATGTTGTGATTGACCCTTTGTCCATTGTCGAGGTAAGAAACCACGTTGAATTAAATTTTGAACACAGGGAGGGTACCACTCAAAAGGAAACTCCATTAATTCGGAAGAAGTGACATCTTCAGATTATACATTGTTTTCAGTTTTGGAGGAAGGAGCACCACGGTAGAATTTGATGGGTTTTGCACCACCGCTACGTACCTCTTTGACCACCGTACCCTCGATCTTATTAGAATGGATTGGGGTCAGGGTCATAGTATGTACATAGTGGTCAATCTTCTCGTACATCGATTTATATTCCTCATTCTTTTCATCTTTGAGAGAGATCTGAATTGCGGCTTCTTCGAGCTTATTGTCGCTGCTTCTTGCTTGATCTCTTTTTCTTCTTCAGAATTGTCTTCCCAATCAGCATTGATGGCTGGTTTCCTCTGTCCAACTGTCTTAACGTCTCTGCCACGACCTCGTTCCCGGCCTCGACCTCAGATGCGAGTTGTGGAGAAACATTCACCGTCTCGCTGTAAGGGAGCGGTGAGTGACTGTTGGACTAGAACTTCAAGTTCTTCGTCGTCCCAAACTTCCTTTGCTTCATTCGTTATGGTATCTCTGGAGAAGATTGTTTTCTTCGGAGGTGCGTAATAAGCTGCATCTTCATGGATTCCAATTTCATGTACGGAGAATGGTTGTAAGTCACCTTTGATGCATTGTTCCCCTCCATCTTAGTATTTGATGCACTGATGTAGGGATGATGGTACCATCCGGTTTTCATGTATCCATGGTCAGCCAAGTAGAGCGTTGAATGACGTTTCTGAATCGATTATGTGAAATTTCGCGGTTGTCTTTGCTAAGTCACCGGTCTTCATTAGCAGTGTTATTGATTTGAGGGCTCTTTCTCCTTTCTGGTTGAATCCTCTTAATACCATTTTGTCCGCTTCGAGCTCGCGAGCATCAATTTCCAAGTATGCTAGTGTTCGATGATTCATTATATTGATTGATGCTCCTGGATCCACCAATACTCTGGAGAGTGTAAACTTCCCAATTGTAACTGAAATGTACAACGGTAGGTTGTGGTCTACTGTCCCAAGTAGTAGGTCATTGTCCGTGAAGGTAACACCTCGTTGTTCCTTTAACGAGCAAACCTCATCTAAGGAATCTCCGGTCATTTGAGCTAAGCAAATTTCTGGATCAAGCAAGGCCTTGATCAGAGCTTCTCTCATCTCCTTTGATAAGATGAGAGCGTCATAGATGCTTAGTTTGGCTAGTAGTTTGCTAAGATGGGCTAGCACGTTGTAGTCCACTTTATTTCCATGTGTCTTGATTTCTTCCCGAATGGGTATTTCTTCTGTCGGGGTTGGTTCTTCCTGAACAACCACCTGTTTTCCTTTGTCCTTTGGACCTATTCTCGGAGGTAGAACTCTTCCACTTCTTAAGTCGACTTCGTAATTTCTCCTGAATCTAGTATTGAGTTTCTTTGGTGTCTCCTCCTGAATCGGAATGACAAGTTCTTCGGATTAGCTTCGAGTGCGAAGACTCTAACTCTTATTGTATTGGAGCTCCTCGAAACTTGTAAATAGATTCATTGCTTGTTGAACTCTCGTAGCCTCCTTGGTGGATGTCTTCTTTGTCATTGTGATCGTCGAGATTGTGTATGATTTGAGAATTGTTACTTGTATCGGAATCGATGTCCGGATTAGGTTGGTTGTCGCTGGTTACGTAATCGTTAGAAACGATCGAAATGTAGCCAACGCCATAACCCTTATCATTATAAGATCCCACGGAGTGAGCAAATAATCATACAAAGTCGAGAGGTTCGAGGGATTTCTCCCCAGAATCCGAAACAACCTTCCTAGGATAAGCGACCCCTAGTCCAGCCTTAAGAGTCTCGGTCTTTTCTTCTTCATCAATTTTCTTCTTTTCTTCGAAACGTCTCTTGTTGAGGTGGTTCTTCTATCGCGGTGATAGTGCGGACTTGACGGGTTTTGAACTACGAATTGAGGCTCGCACCGAAGTGGTTTGGATGAGATCCAAAATCTTCTTCGAAGACTTTGTCCAGGCGGTAGTCCATCCATCATCAGTCGCATAGGGATCTATCAGAACAATGAGATCCGTTGAGATAACATTGACGGAACCTCCTTTCTGGGGTTCCTTCATGCGTTCCTTCGGCATCGTTATGTTTCCTTTTCGGAGATTGTCGTTGAGCCAACTTTTGAAGGTAATACAATCTTCTATCTTGTGTCCAAGCATCCGGTGGTAAGGGCAAAAGTTGGGATCACCTTTCTTGTCGACTTCTTACGGTTTCTTAGGCTCCGGCGAGTTGGAAATCTGGAGTCTTCATCGAGCTTGCGAAACATTTTCGGCACTGCCTCATTCTTGAACGGATACTCCCTGCTCAGAAGCTCCCTTAACGTACGTTGTGGACGAGACGGTTGTTCATACTGTTGAGATGAGTGATAGTTGGGTCGGGGTTGCTGGTAATTCTGTTGAATTCTTCTGCGGCCGTTCATGTTGTATTTGTATTGGTGCTTGCCTTTATCGGCCGATGCGACGATCCGGACTTCTTTTCGAAAGTTTTCACGGGCTTCTATTTGTCTGTTTTGTCGGTGAAACTTAATTGCTTCGCCTCCTCTTGCGAGCTTCGGTCTTGCTTAACAACTTCTCGAAAGTCTTAATAGTAAATCCCTTGAGGAGAAGTCGTTATCGGGCCATGAATGCTCTTAAGTAAAATGTCGATTGCATCTTGTTCTTGTAGGTCGTGGCTCACACTTCATACTTAGATTCCTCCATCGAAGTATGTAGTCCACCAAAGTTTCGTTCGGCTTACGCTTCTCTACCAGCTAAATCACCTATAGTGATGTGGTGCTGAGCTCCGACAAATCGCTTGATGAAGATGTTCTCTAATTCGAAAATGTCTTCACCGAACCGTTCGGTAATTCCGTATACCAATCAAGGCGATTCTCGACGAGCTGGCGACAAATTGTCGGAAGAGTAAAGCATCACTTCCGCCGGCATTGCAACAGCGGCACGAAAATGTGCAACATGCTATCGAGGGTTTCCGGTTCCATCAAAGGTCTTGAACAGAGATGGTACGAAGCCTTTCGGATATTGGACAGCGTCGAATTCTTCAGGGTAAGGTCTACCTGTCAAAATGGATGTCCCGCTCTTTGATTGTGCCAAGGCTTCTCGCACCTGCTGTTCCACCATGCTCTTGATATCCTTCTCTAGAATCATATTCTGGGTAGAATCCTTCTTTGGTCGATCGTCTCAGTTAACGGATGTAATCTCTTTTCCCCATCTCGTAATATGAATAACTTACGGAGGCGTTTCTCTTGGGGTTGAGCACGACTGCGAAGAGTGGCTAGGGCTGCAGGCCATCTCTTCCATCTTTTTTGCCATTTGAGACATTGTATCATCTTTTCTCGAATTTGTGCTTTTAATGCTTCAGGTTCATCTCTCTCCGCATTGCTCGGGGCACCTTGCGAAGCGACGATGCTCGTGTTTCAACCATGTTAATTTACGCATATTCGTCATCCATGAACTACGACGAGTCGACTTCATCTCCGAATTTTTCTTCTTTTTCTCTTGCTAATCGCTGAATATCGGTTCTTAGCTTTTCCATAGCATCTTCTAATGGTCTCTTCGTACATCCTTGCGGTTGTCATGCGATAAGCGTCGGGTTTCCTTCTCATGAGTCCCCTTCATTGCGGTAGCACTTTCTTCGGACTCGAATCTCCGATGAGACTTTCCTTCTCGGGTTGTTGTTTTAATCTTAATTGTCCGTGAGTGGGACGCCATACCATCCTTCGGTAGCGGAAGGTGCTAGGACCGGATGGTACCGTCGACCCAAATGCTTGGAAGGTGGTATCCTCCCTAATTTGTAGTCCTGAAACAACGACGAGGTGGACTAGCTTTCATTCTCATATTCGGCCTTTGCGGCGATAGCGAGGTTACACTCGCGGCCCGAGACGGGATTTGGCCGGCACCCGCCACTATCCTTCTTAAAATCTACGATACGGGGCATTTTTCTTTCTTTGCTAACTTTTCTATCGGGGTTTCGTTGTCGAAGCGAAATGGCGTAATTCTAGCCCTTTTCTTACGGCCGTCGCTGTAATATGCGGGCTGAGGCAATGCAGAAGCAATCTTGAGGACATTTTCCTCATCCTCTGCGGCGGAGAGGGGATGGAACCTACTTCCTCCCAAAAGTGGTATGTATTTAGGCAGCGGTGTATACTCGAGCAGTTCTGGGATTTCCTCCAAAAAAGCAACTTCAGTAGCTCTGGCTTCTCTAGCAATCCTTCTACTTATGTTCCTCCTCTTAGTCCGTGTCAGTGATGGAATTCTCGAGCTGGACCCGACCTCGAAAATGGGGGGTCTCACAGGAAGATCTGTACCCTCCACAGGTTCATCACAGTTCTGAATTTCCTTCCCCTTTAGTTTGGCGAGCGCGAGGTAGGTATAGAGACAACTAGACCAGTGGGAGTAGCAACAACAGTCCTTCTGCGAACAACAGTACTCCTCTCAGTTGGAATCTTTTGCAAACGAGGGAATTCATGAGTTGACTTGAGGTTAAACTCAATCAACGGCTTCTCAGTTTCCGGTACTTTGCTTGCGAGCGAAAAGAGAGTGACGTCGGGGATTTTGATGTCG